>JXSR01S004767.1:42000-56462 GCA_000969725.1 Ophiothrix spiculata
TGTTCGTCGTGTGTTCGTTAGAAGTACGTTCAATACGTTATCCATACGGTTTAGCCGTTCTGTGTACGTTCATTTCGTTATCCATACGGTGGTGGTCCGTTTGGCATACGTCATTTGTACGTTTTGGCATTCTACGGTGATGTCTGACAGAGTCTTTATGATTTGTTTTTTGTTCTGATACAGTACCGTATTTGTACCAATTGGGCCCTCGATTGAACGTTGTACGAAAATATGAAATTACTATGAGAGGGCGGGGCTGGATCAATGTGATAACAATCCTCATTTATACATACTCTTACTATAATCGGAAAAATGGATTAATAAAGTTTCCTTTTTTGATGATATTTGGTGGATTTTGGTACTGATATTGATGTATAAGTATTTCAGTTGAATACATAGGATTATATATATATATTACAAGACATCTAAACACCATGCATAATGAAAGAGTTTAAGATACTGATACACCAGTCCACAAATGACTCGACCTGGTCATCGTTGTTACCGTGACAAGAAGCCATATCAATTATTTGTAATCTATGAAATCAAAACCATTATCCATCTCTTATAATATGAGTGAAGAGACTAATGCATCGACTATATAGCAAAGTGGCTGAAGTTTTGCAGAAGTGAATACATTTCACAAAACATATCAATAGTTGATGTTGCAAGTTGCTGGTCATTTGGATGTTGTTCTTGTTTGATGTTACTGATGAAAACTGGATGGTGTTGTTATGTTAAAGTGTCTTCGTCGCTTTAAACGAAACGGAAGAAATTTAGTATTTGGATGATATTTTTGTAGACTTACGGCCAAGTGGAAATTGCGAAGTAGTAAGTTACTCATTCATTTGTTCCATTTTGTTTATTTACTTATATTGCTTTTATATCAAGAGCTTATGTCAGAACCGTGTTAAGTCCACAAATTTCAATTCCAAGAAAGCCAACTTTTTTCATTGCTGTTAAAACAAAGTTATTTTTCCAGATCCTGTTCAAGATAGATTTATCACGTTTTGGAATTTTTTTTTTGAAATCAGTATTTTTTTTGGGTTTGCTTATGTCTTGAACCGAATTTTTAATATACATGTTATTATGTAACCGCAAAGCTTCAGGAAAACGTATTGGTAACTAATAAGTAAAAGCCGGTATGTACGATAGAAAATGACGAGATAAAGACAAACGTTGTCCTTGTATATAGATAATGTACAAGGGATTTTACATTACAAATGACCTTATCCAGTTCATACAAAATAACATAATATCTAAATTGCTAAAATTAAATCTTAGAAAACAATTTTATCCACAAAAAAGTCCAAAAACTCCATTAACGTGGACAAGTGTCTACCTTTGACTAATAACAGGAGAACTAATAGAATAGATCGTGATGATACGTTCTATGACAAAAAGCAGATAATTACCTAGACCTACTATAACACACATTTATCTAGACAAAGTGTTTTTTTTTAAGATTTTAATTCAGCAATTTAGATTTTAATGTTTTACAGGTACTTAAATGTGATTTACAACATCATACTTGCGATCATGGTAAATAATAACTATCAATGAAAAATAAATTTATTCATTATGAACATATTTTATGAGCGTGAAAAGACCACACACTAAAACTCGGTCTTCAACCGACAAGAGCATGTGGTAAAAACTGTGCACAATCTGAAACTTGGTCAATATGTTCATATGACAGAACACACATACAATTGTAATCTACTCACTCTCCTAATGGTTATTTGTAATTAGATTAAATATATTGCTAATGAACTATGCAAATAGGAGAAAAGTACTAGGCCTAAAGGTATATGCATGAAAATGGAAATATTTCGAATAATTTTACCAATCGAACGTCAGAATCGATTTTCCCCCAACCATTTCACAAAATTCAGTAAAGTTTTTTTGACAATTTTATAATACTCATTCATCTCTTATTCATATTAACTCCCGAATACAGCATAAAATTGAACCGATATATAATTTTAAAGACTAATGCTATAATTTTCTTTACATATTTTGCCAAATCTGAAAATGACTGGATATTACCTTAACACTTTAGCCTTTTACTTGGGTGCGGTGATGTTTTGAAAACGTCTGCGTTAATGTACAAAGTTTCTATAATATATTGCATCTTTCTTTATTACTCTACATACCTTTTTATCAAAATTTATTATTCTATATATAGTAAAGTCAACGTTAACATGTTTTCAAATGCGCTTTGAAATGATTAAAGTACTATTTCTTTATATTTGACGTAGCCATGCATTGTTAATACAAGAAATTGGGTCGGCCTTTGAAAACCCTTTTATGTTTTCTATCACATAAATGTTATTGATGGTTGCAAATGAAATGCTTTATGGTTCTAAAAATATCAACTTGCTTATGAAAGAAATAACGTTACCTCGAAGCAATGATGTAAGTGTGGTAAGTGAAAAAAATGCAGAGAAACGCCAAAATCAATATTGGGTATTGTTTAAAATACTTAGAATATTAAGAATAAAGAGAATAGTTTCGATAAAGAAATAAGAATTGGGGAACTACAGTATAAGGATATGAAATGGCAAATACTGAACAAATATCAAGGCTAAGGGCTTTCTATATTACTAATAATGTATAAATAATTTTGATGATAAAAGCCACTATCCCGATGCGTCACTCAAAAACCAGTTTCTCCTTGGATTGATTTTACTATTCTGGTCAGTAGTTTTACCATTTTCAGCAGAAGTTATTTTATGAAAAAATGGTTTATTTTCCCTTTTTTCAGAGATCGTGTTTCCGTTATAAAATGTTCATCATTTTCCTTTAAAGTTTGTAACATGGAATGATCAAGAACTTAAATTAAGTCAAGCAATTCAGAAAGAAATTGAAACAAGAATTAATCTATGCCTACAATTAATTGTCATTGGTTTGAGTACCATTTTCCCCTTTTTCTTTTTGATGAATTACATTTTGACTATATTGCCTTTTGCTTTGAGAACCGTTCTTTTTGCCTTCTTTTTGAGCATTGTCCGCGTCCCTGTCTTGTCCTGTGGTTGGTGTATTCTTTGTAACTTTTTTTGTTTTTGTTTGGGGGAGGACACATATCACAGGCCTTTTTTGGCCTTCCAGTCCTCTCCTCCATAATTGTGTTGTTCTTAGGCTTTGTCAAGATTTGCTGTTTCTATTATTTCTTGGTTTTATACTATTTTTGTTTGGTTTGGATGTTTATGGAAAATAAAATGAACAATGAACAATGTTTAAAATGATAGGATTTAGATTGTATTTTCTATCGCAACAGAAACTTTAATTCGCCCTAAATGCAGATATACAGTTTTCGTATGGCATTTATTGGTCTGATCATTCAAAAAAAAAAAAAAACCACCACAATTACGTATTCATCTCCAATTGTCACTTTGCGAGTTTCCATATATTTGACAATAAATGATTTAGTTGTTCTGAAGTTGACAGGTATTACATACGTGCTATTAATTATCAATTTATGTGACGTAATTTTCAAGCGCCGTTTTAAATACAATAATTAAGTAGGCTTTTCAAATCTTGGTTTATCTTCTTTTTATTGTAACGCTGATGTTAGGTCGTGTTCTTAAAGTGTATTTGCCACTTAAAAAAGTATTCATCATAAATGTTATAATTAGACGGATGCTAGAAGGTACACTTTTCCATTTCTTTTTCGAGACTAATTTCCAGTCGGCTAAACATGAGTTTTGACCCTTGTTAGGTCACATGGGGTCAAATTTCCAAATTGATAAAATTCTTTTAAAGCCCATGCTATTGCATTCATTTTAACATTATGATTCAGCAAATGTATAGTTTGGCATATGTATCTGGAACTTCTGTTTCTCAATTGAAGGTCAAAGGATTTTTAAAGAACAAGTTAAGTTTACAAGCAACGCCAACTTTTGTAGCCGAAGAAAGACAGATAAAGAAAAAAAAAAGGAAAAAGGAAGGAAAAATCATTGAAAGGTATTAGAAAAGAATCATGGTGAAACTATTCAATGTACAATATTCCCTGGTACATTTTGTTATCATTTACCGCTAAATCAACCTAGGCCGTTTAAAAATAATGTCAAGCATTTGTTTTTAACCAATGTCTTTTAAATTTGACACAAAACTCCGAAATAATCAAAACTGATTGAGTATTCATGTCAGATTGTTGCTAAGACGGTTTAAATATATTTGACAATGGGAGGTTCATATTTTATTAACTTGACAGGTTTTATAAACGTGCTTCTAATGACAAAGGCGTTGATTATTTCTATCGCGCAATTCTAGCGCTGTTTTTAACGCGTCGATTCAGTTGGCCTGCCTGCAACAGTAGTGTGCCGAACATGTAGTGTAGGGTTCTCGCTTAAGGTTCAGTAGGTCACTGGTTAATTTTTCGGTTAGACAGGCCATGGAGAATTTGATCTTTATTAAAAATTAAACCAAACAAACAAACATATAAACAAACAAACAAGCAAGCGAAAATAAAACAAGCGAACAAATAAAAAGAAAAAGAAGGAAAGAAAAAAAAAAACCCACACACACCAACAGCTTTTGAACATGACAGTTATTTTTTATAGATATTTTCAAATTCAGAATTCAGTTAACATCTCTTATCGTTCATTAGCTCTAATTAATCAATTTTGGAAATTACCCCTTCATTAGAGGGGGTCTCTAACATTTAAATAGTATGCTTATAATGTTTCTAGCCTGTCTGTTTAGTGTTCCTTTTCACGAATTTTGTATATTAATCGGTTGGCTATCATCACAGACGAAATCAGAAAGCGCCCGAATAATCTTACCAATTAGGTGTATCTGGGGAAATTTCTTTAAAAACACACAATTTAAGGTAAAAAATATTTCAATAAAATTCAGAAATAACATAATATTATTGATAAGCAAAGGCAAGTACAACATGTAACATAAATTTCAAACCGTTATGGACATGGCGCCATATACTAGTATACCAATTGGTACACCTTTTGACCTAAATCCTTTATTGTAATGTACTTTAAATGCATGATTAAAATTGAAGAGATGAAAACATCTTGTCTAGTGAATAATTCTCATTGTTCTTTTTATTTGCCGGAAATTCCATTGTAGACAATTCAATTTCTAATGCAAGATTGATCGCGTTCTCTGAGGTTTTGTCATGGTTACCACTGTATCATTAAGGAAAGATACATGTAAGGGTTTTAAAGGTGTGTATTCCGATCACTTTAACTCAAAGAGTCAAGTTGAAGATTTGATATTTTTCTTATAACCCCTGTAAATTTTCATAATCAAATTTTGTTTCGTTGAAAGATTACGAAAGATATGGTCAAAAAAGAGCTTAAATACTGGAATATTACGTATGTTAACAAGAATAACTATCCTGCCTGTTTCTATGGGTTACTCTCAGCTCCCAGACCATAGATTTAAGGGGAGATACAAGGCATGCCGCCATTTTTATTCCGACATGGAGCCAAAATTGGGGGTATTCGGGTTTATGCCGATAGCTTGCCGATGATGCATCGCACCTTGTCTTAATGCGCGCATATTGAAACATGCACACACGCATTGCGTGCAGGTTGGCGTATCATTCGCGTAGAGTATTATTTGCGAAGGTTGTCTCTACGCGTAACCAAGTCTCGGTACACAGAGTTTATTTATTTATTTATTTATTTATTTTTTTTTTTTTTTTTGGGGGGGGGGGAAGCCGAGTCGACCCGAATACCCACAATTTGAGTTTCATGGCTGACGACGCCATTACACGTGCTGGTATACAAAGCCTGGTATCTCCCCTCTAAATCTATGTCTCAGACACATTTGTGCCTGTAGCATTTATTTTGCTCAATGTATGCAAATGAAACTTTACAATTGCTTTAAGTAGGTGACGACCTTTCATATGAAAAAGTATATGTTAAATTTGTCACCAGATCGGAATAACTACCTTTAAAGCGTCACATACATATCTTTGAGCCAATTTGCAACATATTTTAGTAGGTTGTCCTGAGCACATTAGGAGGATACTATGTTCAGTAAATTTGTTTTGGTTTTTAGTAGTGCCGGTCGCTAGAGTCGCTTAGCTTATATATGTGTTGTTAAAAACAGGCATTTTACAGTGTCACCTTGATAAAGACAATGCAGACAACAACGATAAGACTATACATCAAATGGCATCTTTGGTACTATTCAGGGAAGTAAACGGTTAAGGGGATAGCGGAAAATACATTCTCAGTTCGGCGGAACTCACAATTCGGATACGTATCCGAATTCGGATACTCCGTATCACAATTCGGCCGAATTTGGATTAAAAACAGCTGAAACGGGATATCAACTGAAATGAATATTCAGCTTCGCCGCGCACCATACCAATATGTATAAAAGTCAAAAACATTATCAATAGTTGTCATCCAAATTCTAAGAAAGTTTAGGCCAAATTATTTTGCCTTCTGTGATAAGAAGCTAACACATTACTCGGCAACTCTCGATAGAATTGCACACAAATAACTTATAAAATATTGATCCTCTTTTATGAATGTTTCCATTGCAGTGCTAGGGAAACTCTAGTTAAACAATTTAAAACAGAAAAATCAGTGATCTGTTAAATGTATCCTTGCTTTTCTGATCTGTTCCATCCCCAATAGCTCAACATTTGTTTGATAAAGTTTGATCGAATGAATCAAACTGCCATGCCTAAATCTTTTCAGATGCTAAGTTATTTGTGTGCAAATCTATCGTAGTAGACGGGTAATGGAAGCGATTGCATGTTGCCTTTTCAGGGAAGAAATGAATTCCGAAAAACATGTTCTCATGCTTTTCAGCAATAAATTTGTTGTTCTTTTTTCTTTATATTGAGCCTGTTTTTACCATGCAAATAACCCCCCCCCCCGCACTCACCCCCCAAAAATGGAGCTTAGCCAGTAAAATTGACCTATGTTTGAGGATTTTTAGGGTAAAAACGGCACCAAGAATTTCTTGGCGTATCATGCATCTGAAGCGTGACGTATAGATGGCGTATAAATCTCGGGTTTTCGTAAGGAGAATATTTTTTGCACGTACGACTATCAAAGAGCACTAAAGCACTAAGTCCGCTATAGATTTCTGAATCTTTATACGTCAAAATAGTTAGGCGTATACATGTCGTATACACGATATTATTCAAACGATGATCTGATCAACATTACTCGGCGACTCTCGATAGAATTGCACACAAATAACTTATAAAATATTGATCCTCTTTTATGAATGTTTCCATTGCAGTGCTAGGGAAACTCTAGTTAAACAATTTAAAACAGATTAATCAGTGATCTGTAAAATGTATCCTTGCTTTTCTGATCTGTTCCATCCCCAATAGCTCAACATTTGTTTGATAAAGTTTGATCGACTGAATCAAACTGTCATGCCTAAATCTTTTCAGATGCTAAGTTATTTGTGTGCAAATATATCGTAGTAGACGGGTAATGAAGACATGTTTCGAAGCTGTCCCGCTGGAATTGCACAGATGAAAATGACATTTCCACAGATACATTTATCATAAATGCAAGAAAGATGTTGTACATGTACTTGCCAGCTTGCGCCATCGCTTTGTTTCCTGCGCCATCGCTTTGTTTCCTGCGCCACGATAGGAGTATCAGAATTCAGATACCCCTCCATATCCTTATTCTGATACGGGTATCACAATTCGGATACGATATGTACGTGGGTATCCGAATTCGGATACGTATCCGAATTCGGATACGTATCCGAATTGTGAGTTCCGCCGAACTGAATCTCTATCTATGATCCTTACCGCGATCATTCTCATCCATACAGCTTGTGCAGTCGCTCTAAACGTCGTTGATAGTAGTGACGAAAGAAGGTCAAATACTTACTTAGAAATGTTGATGAACACTGTCGGCATTTAAATGAAATTTCACGTAAAAATGATTTAGTAAATGTTGACTAATTAGTGTCAGGTTTGTTTAGTAATCATTTAACATTTTTCTACCGCCAACCATGTTTCCTGTTTTCATATAAGTTGGGTTTCAAATTGCTCAACATTACTAATTGTGTAAAGAGAGGGGGTTCTCAATTAAATTTGTTGGCGGGCCATTACGGACAAACGTCAGTTCAAAAATACATCTTGGAGGGCCAAATTAAGAACTTCTTCAATGCTTTTACTACATACTTCTTCTGTATTCCAGAGGCGATCAAAGGCCCAAGTAGTAGTTCCGCTATTTGAGAAGGTAAAAAACTCATTGTTACTTTGATCATATGAAGAATCATATTATCTCTACTCTACAGACATTTAATATGCTCCCTTTATTTCTAGACCCATAACAATAGGATACATTTTATTTAGGTCTGATTACATTAATTATCTTCAAATTTGTTTAAAATGTACACAATTGCTTGTGTCACAGTTAATTATCTTAAAAGCATATTCCATTTTGTCATATGGGGAAATTCTTATTGCTAAATCCATTTATTTTTCCTCATAAACTTAAACCACGTTTTTGTAGCTAATTTAGTTGCTTAAATCTGAAACACACAAATGAGTTAACAGTTTTGATTTGAGAGTTCATGCATGAGAACTGTGTTTTGTTCTTAAGAAAATATCTTAGAAAATGAATTTAGTATATTATAATATTATATATATATATATAATTAACTAGAAAATTTGTCTTTGGAAATCACTTTGCATGTGGTGTAATGAGGTTTAACTGGAATATACATGTATATCTATGGATGTATTGTAACACAACGACCGTTGCTTTACAATGTTTTGGTATCTCTCTACACATAAGCATCATTGAAAAAATTCTGTGAAATAAAATTGACAACAAGCGTTATTTTATATTTTATTTCAAGAAACGTTGAACAAATCGACGGATTATAGATAATGTTATAAGAGCTGATAATATGGTATTAAACTTTATAAAGCCTTCTGTAGTTAATGTTAACTTATTTCAAGAGTTAGCCCCTTAAATTAACTGTGATTTTGATACCATAACTTACCACAATTTGTGAATGTTCAAACCCAAATCAATGTAAATATTATTATTAAGTTACTACTAAATGATATTAACTGATAGCAAATATGTGACCTTCCAGCCCGTATGAGCAGTAAATGCCAGAAACTTCATTTTGCGCTACAGGTGAAAATACATGTCAAGGTCATAATTTGCCGAAATTGATTTTTTGACAGATTCACAATCCTAGTGCTTACTACAAAATACCAGCAAAGTTTCATTTCCAGAAAATGATATGAAATGGGAAATAAATTGGCATATTTTTAAGACGATCAACAGCAAATATAGGGCTTTCTAATCTTTGAACTCGTTTATCTCAGTTATACGTTTTACTCCCTGACAACCTTTGACGGACTATAACTTGACTTCTGGAAATCGTGTGAAGTTCATTAAGGTGTCATTTAATTCTTAAAGCATGGTATTTGCAAATATTTAAAAAAGTGAAAATGACAAGAGCTGGCATTTACTGCTGGTTTGGGCTGGACGGTCACATATAGAGTTAATGCTTGATTCAAATTTAAAAAAAAAATATTATAGCCGCTTCTCGCAATAGATTATATAGATATTAAAAATTAAATAATGGTTTTCCAACTCATAAAGACAATAAAAGTAAGTCAAATGAGGTCAACATTTGTCCATGCGCTACTTCGCATGGAAATGTTTACACATATTTAACAATTAATGATTCATGCATAAACTATGAAGTTGGCATATTTTAAAAGTGTTATTTCGTTAAAGCGATATATCCTGCATGTATCTTACTTTTAGAATCATCTATTAAAAATCAATTAGGTCAGGATACACGTTTCTGGAAATCCTTTTATATGTGCGTTGGAGGTTGGAAAGCATGGTGGAATATATCGAGGAAGATAACGTCAGGTTTTTATTTTTTACGATGCCTTCATTTATTTAATCTCCTCCTTACTTCTCTAACCTTCTTTGAATTATTATAAATTATTGCTGTAGGGAAAATCTTTTATTATATGTGTAATTAAAATAACCTCGATTAATATTTTAGTGTCCAAGGGGCGGGTCCATTTGAACTCATTGTTCTGGCTTTTATGGGGGTTCCATTTAGACCCCTTCTTGTGCACTAACAGGATTTAAAAACACCTCAAGTTAAATGATGCAACAAATGAGCTTTAGGTAGGTATACATGAGTAGTCAATGTTCTTAACAATGCTACCTAAATCCTTTTCCTATATTTTATGATTTGTGACCTTCCAGCCCGTATGAGCAGTAAATGCCAGAAACTTCATTTTGCGCTACAGGTGAAAATACATGTCAAGGTCATAATTTGCCGAAATTGATTTTTTGACAGATTCACAATCCTAGTGCTTACTACAAAATACCAGCAAAGTTTCATTTCAAGAAAATGATAGGAAAGGGGAAATAAATTGGCATATTCTTAAGACGATCAACAGAAAGTATACGGCTTACTAATCTTTGAACACATTTATCTCAGTTGTACGTTTTACTCCCCGGACAACCTTTAACGGACCATAACTTGACTTCTGGAAATCGTGTGAAGTTCATTAAGGTGTCATTTTAATCCTTAAAGCATAGTCTTTGCAAATATTTAAAAAAGTGAAAATGACAAGAGCTGGCATTTACTGCTGTTTTGAGCAGGACGGTCACATTTTATATGAAAATTGACATGCTTCCTCATCAGGTTATTTTACCACAGTTCAAAATTAATCCCGAGACAAACTGGGTTGATTCAACAGAAGTTCTCGCTATAGCCATCCATATAGATAACACGATCAACTCAAACGACTGCTTTGTACGTCAAAATCCCATTCTCTTGATAAGCGCATTTTTGTATGTATGGTCATGACTGCATTGTGTTTATCAATAGTATGTCGTATTACTTTAAATTATACAGGGTGTCCAAAAATTAAATGCATATTTTTAAATGTTAATAATTTGTAAACTAAGATTAGCATTACAACTCTAGACATATGTATTGATAGAGGAGACTTGTAGAATTATTTTGGCACCAAACATCATGCAATCAGTAACATCCTAAGATAGCAAGAAGGTCTGAAAGTTCAAATTGGTTGAGCCACTGTACCATACCATGTGGTAACATACAGTGTTGACATTCTTCTGTCACTTCACCATGACGCCATGACGACTCATACAGCTAAACAGTTTAGAATGGCTGTATCAGTTAACATATTTTATAAAGAATCATATCGCTCAAGACAAACAAACCCTGACCCTTTCATACTCATGATTTAAGTCCGTCCGATTACTGTTTTGGGTTATCTGAAGGACAGTACACCTCGACACCCTGGACTATTCTTGACCTGAAACAGAACATTGCCTGTGAAAACATAAAGATCAGGAAGAACACATGCACACACGTCCAGAACTCGGTCGTTAGAGTCAAAGAATGTTGAAATCTGCTTGGAGGCCATCTAGAACATAGTCTGAAATACTTGGCAGCTTGAGCTTGATAAGAAGGAGGTAATTTAAAATGTCCCTGTGAGTGTAACTTTAAATGTTTGTAATGCTGTTGTGCACCATTTAAAGATAAGTATAACAACTCATAATGCTGGAGTAACGCTTTGACAAATGAATAACATCTTAATGAGCAATAACCCTAAAGCTCCCAAAGGTTACAAAAAGCTACAAGAGCAAATCACCAAAATCGGCTAAGTCCGAATACGTCATAGACCGGGGTCCCATATGGGCACGAAATCGCTGCCTAGGCAGCGCCCCTCGGGTGGCTTGGTATAGGTGGACACGGGATTGGGATGCGAGAGGTCCCTGGTTCGAGCCCGGGTGGAAACCACCAATTTTTGACACCCTTATTTCCGAGGAGATAGGCTGAGAATGAAAAATGGTAGGTAGGAGGTTAGGGTTATGTAATTATCAAGACAAAACCACAATCAAACATCTTCGTATTAACATTGTGAAAGCTGTTTCGCTGGATAGATCCTTAAAATATTCATGAATGATTCTCATGTCGTCAATTACTGATCCCTACCTTGTTTGTGAGTCGCACATTTCTTTTTCTTTTTCTCGTTTGACGTAATTTACGTTGAAATTGATTTTTAAAAATGGTAATGGCATCATGTTTGGTACTAAAATAATTCTACAAGTCTCATCTATCAAAGCATATGTCTATAATTAACATGCGAATCTTAGTTTTAAAGTTATAAGCATATAATGTGCAGTTAATTGTTGGATTTTCTAAAGTTAGATTTAGTGAGATTTGGTTCTGTTAGGGTTATATCAATTTATGAAATTTGTATTTATATCGATGGAATTAGGGCTATCATTAGTATTTGAACAAAAATGTCGTTGGTACATCCTTTACCATCTTTTGTTAGTAAAATTTAATTTATTATGAGTTTTTCTTGTGGTAAGCATGTCAATGATGCCAGACGGAGCATTGCCATGAAGAGCCTTATGGACAAGAGTGAGAATTTTATAATCAATAAAATACTTGATTGGTAGCCAGTGGAGATTAATAAGAGTTCACCTGTAATTTGGTCAAACTTGCGTTTTCTGTAAGCTTTTGTTGAAAATATTCTGAAGTTCGTTGAACTCCACTGTTTCTCAGAAGCTGGCCTTCTGTCAGTAGGTGAGGTATGTAAAAGGGTGGAGGCGTTACAGTTTTAGGTAAAAATCAGGAGTATTTATACCATATTTTCAGATAGGAGTGGTCAATTGATTTGGTTTATGGACCATAACCTTGACAATTTATCCGGCTATAAGTCCCCATTCTTTCATATTCAATTATTCTTTACTTTTTGAAATAATTGCATTCAAATGGCGCTGTGTGGGGGTGTGAGGATCATATGGTTGTAGCAAGTATGTATGCATAATTGCATACATACCTGCTACAACCATTGCATCAATGAGGCAACTATACGGTGCATTATAAGTATTGGCTATTACCCGTCGTTGTACCTACTGAAGGGTTATTGTTTATGAACAAATTATAAATCAGTGATTATGAAAAGAAATTGTGGATGATTATGAAAAGAAATTTTGGATGAAGACATATAAATTGGTATTTGTAGTAATGGATTCCAATTGACTTTTAAATAATATTGATCACACTATAGCTCAGTACAGAAGCAAATTCCTTCATTACAAGTTTGGTTTATTTAAAAGTATATAGCACCCCCTTCATATATCGACGGGTCAGATTATTGAATTACATACAGTTATAAAGATATGATGAAATCAATTATGGTACCATTTTTGCATGAAATTCTATACTTACACCCTATATGACATAGGTTCCACCCTGTATATCCACTTTTTTGTGGTTTGTTAACAATCCTTACAATCATAGCTTTACAATGATATATAATTTACTGGGACTTTAACACAGGAAAAGAATTGCTATGCATATTCCATTCTACATCAGCATGATCAGTGTGTAACGCAGATTCGTCCTACCTCATAACACAACGCCAGCTCCACTTCTCTTTCAAAACTAAGACACAGGCTTAAAATATATACGTCAACATTAATGATGCGATCCATTGAGTACTCTTTGCCTTAGTACAAAGTGATCTCTAATGATGACAATGGAGACCACTTATTGATGATTGACCTTGAAACGATAATTACTGTAAGTTCTTGGGCATTGTTGGTCTTGAAATATTTCCTCTTTGTTATATTATGATTATTATGTACAATGTCATTAAAACAAAGGTTTTAGTTAACAAAATAGTAATTGACAAAAGAAGTATTATTTTCGTGTCCCTCACTAAAGAGACCCGACAATCAAAGCCTATTATCTTCAACGAAAGCAAAGAATGCCTGGCGATTTGCCTTTATTCGAGTAAAAACGATAGAATTGTTAAGGATTATAAACTCTTCAGTGGCAATTATCTGTAATCAGCCAACATTCAGATACGAGAAATACGGCTTAGTTTATTTTTGTTTAATGCATAGAAAATCGGCACAGACGATGCTCATGAATATTCATGAATTTGAGACACAAATTTAAAAATAGACTAGTAAATCTAACCCATATATAGGTAAACCTTGAACAAATTGCAACAGAAGGTTTTTTGGTTTGATATTGTTACAATAGCCCCACTGAACATTATATCCAAAATTCGACAAAATCCGACACCGGGAAGTAGGCTAATTAGCATAAATCCAAAATGGCCACCAAAATAATACATTTTCATTATAATGGCCTAAGAGTATCTTGTAAAACACTTTTATGTTCAAACTTTTTATTGGAAAATGGCTTCTGGAGCTATAACAAATACATCTGACTTATATTTGGATATAATGTTCAGTGGGGCCATACAAACAAGTTGAAACAAAAAAAACCCTTCTGTTGCAATTTGTTCCAGGTTCACCATAAGTTTATTGGACTAAAAGGCCCATAAACTCATCCAAATAGATCATAATTCAAAACAATGTTGCATTTAGATGAATAAATGTTGTAAAAACATCCTGAAATTTCATTGAGTGAGGTCAAATTTGGTCTTTTCTTTT
>JXSR01S004769.1:28788-48745 GCA_000969725.1 Ophiothrix spiculata
TCTTTTTGGCCTTTCAATTGTGTCCTCAATATCATGTTTTTGTTATTTTTATTGTATTTTAAAAGTGTTCTGATTGTTTGTACATGTAATTGATATTGGAATAAATTTTGACTTGACTTGACTTGACTTGACATTGCAAGCAAAGTATCAATTTTCAACAAGTGTGGGCTTCAACTTTAACATGATGTAATCTGAGATATTTTACAATTAGTTCAATTTCAAAATTCAATTTTTTAGTTTGCAATATAACTAGATAAACATAAAAAGGAATATTTCATAAGCATTCAATCGGAACATTGGACCAAATAACCAAGTCCTTCCATATGCTAAAGAAACTACCTATACACCCCTTAATTATACTGCACTGGCCTATAGTATAGAGATGGTCAATGTATTCTCACACTACAGCTGGGCGAAACTCCTTTTTCAGTCCAGCGTATTTTTGGCCAATTTCAAAAAAATGTATATAATTTTTAATATTTTCAAACTATATAGTAAAAATATGAAAGCCTGAAAATTTCATGATTATTGGAAAAACAGAAGTAATTAAAAACATTAATTGAAAATCTCATAGCTCAAGTTTTGACAAATACGAAAGTCAGTGGCAACAACCAGACTTACGCTCGGGAATTTATAACACGTATGGGAATTTTCACTCTGTCAATAAAAAGGATTACCACTTATCTGCATCGATTTTGCCTAATGTTACTTGTTGTTATTGATTAGTACAATTCCATAATACGACCTCATTTTCTAAGCAAACAGGGTGTTGCATTGTTACTGCTCTAGGCGAAATCTCACGGTTAATTCAAAAGCGTGGAGAAATTCATTTCGAACAGAACTCGGTTTATTTTTCGAAGTTTTTTAGAGTATAGCATATACAATGTCATTAAATTGGATGCTATTTTAAAGAATATTTACTACAGATTTTAAATGTTCAAAAATAAATTATTCAAATACCTTAAAAGAATTGGAAAATTGATTTGTTCTGTCTAAAAAAGGAAATATTTTCCAAATCAGAGAGTTTGCATATCAGAATGACCGTATTTTGAAGAGAAATCTAAAAAAGTCAACTTCAAATCATATAGATTAAGCACTATCTAGAAAGCCGAATGTTTTGTTCATATTTTGTCGGAATTCACAAGATTTCAGTATAGGAAAATACGTGTAAACATTTTTCGCCAGCATGGTATAGTCTGATAGGGGTAATTGACTGAATTGTGTGTTTTGATTTGTGTTTCTATATTATAAAGGATTACCTTAGGCTCAGACGATAATTGAATTGATTTAATAATAAAGTGTGAACGATAAACAAAGTAATATACGTAGTATTTATTATATTTGTTAAATGCATTTACTTTAAGTTTACCATGATGATCATGGGAATATTTTTTTAAATCCCTATTGCACAAATGGAATGGTCCCTTTGAGCATGGGCATATGACATTTCTTAGGACTTATTTTTTTCATGAAAAAAAAATGAAAAATGGCCCTATTTCAAAAACTATTTGCTTTTTTTCATTTTTTGTTTTCAGAATCGTGTTCAGAGTGTAATTATCTTCATTTTAATGTATTATTTGTCACAAGGGGTTGTATATTTCTATTCAGCCGTGTGTCGCCATCAATCACCAATAAGTGCTAAATGTGACTTCTGCTGTTTTTGACCCCAAATTATCAAAATATCCTGATTAATTGATTTTTTTGTTTTTTATTGTTGAGGTAGAACACCGGCTCTACAAAACATATCAGGGAAAATCAAGGTGTTTCACATTTGTTTTGCCACTTAAAATTACCTTCTGAAATTCGATTTTTACCGTTGGCATGTTGACCATCTCTATATAGTATATTTGGTGAGTTCTTATAAGTAGGTGATTTCACCAAATCTATATGGTAATTTTTAGATAATGAAGCTAACAAGAGTACAAATTGTTCATTGGTGAAAATGCTGCTGTGAATGTCAAGTGGGATTAGTTTTAGGTGGTTAAAAGTCATGCTTTAATACTTCTTGTGGTACTAAGGATTATTTTTCATCTGCATATAGCAAAGTCGTGAATGTCAGATATGATTAAATTTCTGGTTGATGGGTAAAGTCGTGACCAATACAACATACATATTCCATGCAGATTACCAAGGAACTGAAAGTATTGTTAGGAAAAGGCACAGAATTGTGCTAACTCAATAATCAAATTCTTGTCTGTTTTTAAAAATTAATACTAAAATACTGGGGATTTATAGTGTGCTATGCCTCCCAGATTTGTAATTCCACTTGCCTCTGCACACTTTACAGGTGTTCGCTGACCACTATGGCCCAAGTAAGCTCCACTCCGCACCAAGTTTCATTTCAGGCTCTGTGGCAACCACTAGGGGCGCTGAACCTTGATCAGCCACATATGCACCATCGCTGTCGGATCAGCTCTCCCGAGTTTCATACGGGTTTCAATGACACAATTAGCAGTTAGTTCCTTGTCCAAGGGAAATTCAAGTACACTAAACTTTTTGGCACCAGTGGGGTTCAAACACGGGACCTTCCGCAATGCAAGCAAGCGCTTTACCGTTGGAGCTAACTTGACTATAGTGTTAAATTTTGGGTAAATAGAAAAAGAGCAAGCAAAGGTCAAAATTGTTGTTTCTGCAAAATTATTCTGCTGATGATATTAACTTGATTTACAGTTGGTTCTGAATTTAGGAACGCTGGTATAGGTTACCCAACTCTGTCCAATAGCTGTAAGCAATTGAAAAAACAAAGACCAATTCAAATAAGAAATAAATCACAAATGAACAAATTTTATGACAACATGCAAAGGTCAAAATCAAAAAATCCTATTTTTGTTTTAAAATATCAACATTTAACTAAAACCATGTTTATTATATGGACATACAAAGAATATTACAAAACGTTATGTCATCTGAGCTAGTATCTACAAAACTTCAATACCCACAGTGACAAGTTGTTGAATATCATATTTAATTTAAAATATTCAGCGCACATTTTTCAATCACTATAAATTTAATAAAATATTCATTCATCATCTGAAACACTACAAATTTAATAACATTTTGCACAGCAAAACAAGAGCAACAAAAAACTGTCACTTTTATTGAATAAATATTGATCAGCGCAGCACGCTTCAGAAATATTGAAAATACCTGGTCTTGAAACAAAGCAATGCAAATACCTACAACTCATACCTTGATGAAACATAATATTGATTTTCTCGCAAAACAACGACACTTCCCCTCTCTAAATGATGCGTTGTCCCCGCAGGACATTCTATGCAATAGGGAAACATACCACTGATCTAGCATACATGCATTGCTGAGGAATATAACATAGTTCATATCAATATAGCCAAACTTGTTTTTAAAACTTGCATGACTAAATTAATCAATTTTGGTATTCATGTCACATTTAACAGAAACAATTTATTTCAGAAATTAGGATAAAGGCTACAGGAAAGGTATATTTATATTAAAAATGTAATGCTGTAGAAGAATTAAAAAAAAAATTGCTATGGAAATTGCTCATTTGATGTATCACAAAGAATTTTACAGTGGTAGTAACAATCATTCATGTCTTCTTAAGTAAAATAATTCTGTTCAATTCTTATAACAATATGTGGCTGGCCAGCCCGAAGAGAGATGGCGTAACAAATTTATCAATCTTATGAGATTCAAACAAACATGAAATTCATACAATCAGAACAACTACATTCCTGCACTGTTTTATAAGACCTACACTTGGTTATTTATACAGTATCAGAATTTCAACATTATTAGGCATTGGTTAAGTGTTTTTTGTTTTCAATTTTTTCCCATGATTCCATTATTTTCAAATGCTTGCATAATAGGACATTCATACTAAATATTCCCCATTATTAATAATCAGACAATTTTTTCAATTTAAGCATGTGATAAAAGTCTTTTAAAAACCTTGTCAAAATTCTGAAGATATATATTGTCAATAACTTTTGATTGATCTAAATCAATGACAACATATGATATAAAGACACATCAGGTATGAAGGTACTTCTGAAAGTAACTAAATTCATACTTGCATAAAAGGCTCAATCAATAAAATCTGATTCTCGGGAATGTAAAATCTTCAATAATTTTAAATGCTATGGGTAACATGTGAAAGAAAAAAAGAGAAGAAAGTGAATAACATTAATTGAACAAACAAAAATTTCTTATTCATGCTAAGCACATACTTGAAATTAAACAAACAAGAGCTGTTTAAAATGCATATTATGTTTTCCCATTTTGGTGCAAAATTGAATAAAAATAAGAATTGGTAATTCACACATCAACACTAAAATTTAATTAAAACAAAACACACCTACAGTATTTGCTAAAAACTTTTTTGTTTCAATATTGCTTCTATTTCTGTTTTATAGTGTAATCTTTTGTTTCAAAATGCCAGTATTTTCACAACAAAATCTAATTAAAATATTCAAATTTAATATTTGTGACTACAGCTTAATCAAAATGGATTGTGGTTTCCAGAAACATTAAACTAGATGATAGACAAAGTGAAATCAGCATTTTACATGCCAGGTATATAGCTGAATAACAACATTTATTCGTCTCTGTATGAAAGTGTTCAATCTGTAACTAAGGGGGCCAATACTAAAAATTTACTTACAGTAAAGTCTCCTATTATAGTGTCACCATAGATGTCAGAGTTTTACCCTGGTCACGTTACCTTGTGTTTATAGCATCAAACAGGGTAGAATTCAGTGGACACTGACCAGACACAGACCCATGACCAACTGGTGTCCAGACGGTGTCCGTACAGAGACCGGGTGGTATCCGTGAGTTGTAGAGACGTCGGAAGCATGTCACAGTAATTTAATTCTGAATTAAAACCTTATTTTGCTTGTATACGATGTCTTCAGTTATGGTCCCATAAACACCGGCTTCCAATCGGTGACCGACCAGGCATTGCAAACAATCACTGGTATCATACCGGCATTGTGGCTTCCTTCCGATTACCAGACACTGGTCGCCTTATGTGACCATAGCATTACTAAATGAATTCTTTTAGTAAGTATTTAGTCACAAATAGATACTTACTGTACTAAATACTGTAGAGCCTGCTGATTGTTGACCAGAAGTAAGTAAAAGCAAGTAAATGATATTTATTAGTGACAAAAAGAGAATCACCTGCCCATTTATAACTTTGTTAAATGCTCTGTCTAATCTCACATTGTGTTTAAAAATTAATCGAAAAATTGAAAACAGTGGTTACTTCCTAGCTGAACCATCCAGAACGGTCTGAAAATATAGGGAACCCACCAGTTGAGATCTAAAGATTCATTGACAAACTATCTAAGCTCTGTTGAATTACTATCACAATCAAAGACAAACATGTTGCTACAAGCAAAGAAGTCCTCGAACACTATAATCATGCACATAGTTACCTTCCCTATCACAAGGACACCTGTCCTGAGATTTGTAAACCTCCTCGCAAGCTTTGTAACACAAACAACATGCAATTTAAGCACAAAATTGTGATCCACCCGGGATACAAATGAGCCTGGTAAACAATATGCAACTTGGTATCCTTGGTTTCTGCTTACGGGGATAAATTTATTGTAAAATATAAGCACTGAAATCAGAGCTGTTTCTTAGGCTGCAGTGGGGCAATCGAAACGACAAAGAAAACAGTATGGTAGAAAAGAGAACTTTCTGTATGTACTGTATTGGTGTTCTCAATCACACGTCAGGGGCCAAGATATCAAAGATTCCCAGACTGTACCTATACAGAGAATGAACAATATAACTAAATACTAAAGAGCCTGCTGATTGTTGACCAGAGGTATGTAAAAGCAAATAAATGATCTTCATTATTGACAAAAGAGAATCATCTTGCCCATTTATAACTTTGTTAAATGCTCTGTCTAATCTCACATTTAAAAATGTGTTTAAAAATTAATAAAAAAAGTTGAAATCAGTGGTTACTACCTAGCTGAACTACCCAGAACAGTCTGAAAATATTGGGAACCCACCAGTTGAGACTTAAAGATTCTTTTGAAATTTTTTAGTATAGTTGATATTGTAAAATATGCTTAACAGCTGTAATTATAAATAAGTTGCAAAGTATTTATGAAGAATAATTATCATCTTAGCATTTTCATTTTCAGATTGGTAAATGTGACCCTACATATAAATGTTAACCTAATCCACTTACTGATGAATTATTGATTTCAAAGATCACACCTTCAGCTTGGAGCACGTCACCATAAACCTGATAAAACAAACATAACGTTATGGAATGCATTAATAAGATGTGTAACATAATCTATACACAAAATTGTCTGTCTACTTTAGTTACCTCACTATTTTCTCTGCCTCTCTTTTACAATTCTTTTGGGACATTTTGAGTAACTGATATTAGTGGAAAGTTCCACAATTACGATGCTATACATACAAGAAGTAAAAATAATAGGACTAGATAGAACACAGTAATAAGATATCTATGCATCAAATTATGTAACCAATATCGTTAACACAGCATGCTATGTTGTATCAATTTTTAACAAGTGTGTGCTTCAACTTTAAACAAATGTTTCTATCAATATAAATGGAGTGATTAGAGTTTTTCTTTTAAATTTTAGTATTAATGGGCAAACACACACATTTTAAATCCTGACTGTTACAGGAGATTGTTGTTTTATTTTGCCTACTCAATCACCTTTTAATCAAAATATTCACACAACTATTATGAACCATGAATGGCTTATAGATGCTTTCACAGATAATTTGATTACACGAAAGCTTTTGGTAATGTGGGTGATATCTTATCCTATATATATGATAATTTTAGGGTTAGAAAATTCATGAGGGTATATAGAGTAACAATTCTTCATTAGTGAAAATGCTGTCATGGATATCAAGTGGGACTTGTTTTAGTAGGAAAAGGATATTCAACCAAGGGGTTGCTAAAGGTGCGTTTACACTGTGACGACTTGGGTGTAACGACAAGCAACGTAGACCTGCGTATTGCAGTTTTGAATTTTACGCCCGTCATTGTTAGTTAAAGTCAGTTAACGCTCACACATACTGCAAGCTACGCACACTATCGTTACTATCAGTCGCTTTCAGTTACAACTTTTTAGTTGCAAATACATAACCCTACATCGAAACAAGTGGTCACAGTGTAAACGAACCATTAGGAACAGGAAAAATGCAAGATGAAGGTCAATAGTGTTGTTTCTTCAAAATTAGATGGGGATCTCGGGACTTGTGATAGCTTTGAATTTAGGGACACTTTTACAAATGCAACTACTTTGTTCTAGTTACTAAAATTACTGACAATAATTGTTATAAGGAAATACAAATACCATAAAAGTGTATATTTTGTGCCACTATTATGTCTACGGATCTTCAATAACCACATGTTTAATATCATGCAGAACATATTTTACAAAACATTAGAAATTTTACTTGATTAAGTATTCACTCATCCGAGCGCTGCAAATTCAATAAAAATATTCCATAGTGTACAAGAACAACATAAAACTGACACTTTTATTGAATAAATAAGGATCAATGATGCACGCTTCAGGAATAATGAAAATACCATAGTTTGAAACAAAAGCAATGCAAATACCTAGAATTCATACCTTGATGAAACATAATATTGATTCTCTCGTAGAAAGACTACACTTCCCCTCTCTAAATGATGCGCTGTCCCCGCAGGACTTTCCATGTAATATGGAAGCATATAACTGATCTAGAATACATGCAAGCCATACAACATAGTGAATATCAATATCTTGTTTTGAAACTTGCTCAACTATAAAAGATAAATTTTGGCATTCATATCACACTAACAAAATTAACTAAAAAACAAAAAATCTCAGAAGTGAATGAAATTGCAAAATGTAACATAAATGTACAAAAAGAACAGGTACTGGAATTTTAGCAAAGATTAAAGCTGATTTGTCACAAAGAATTTCAAACTGGTAGAAACAGCTTTCATGTCTAATTTTAAACACCCAACGTCTGTATGATCAGTTCATGTAACAATACTAAATAGCTCCTTTTGATGATGATGGATAGTCATTACATTAAACGTTTCTGTATTCTGTTTTAAAACACCATAATTTCTTAAACAATCCCACTAGTTTTTATGAAATAAAATATAAATTAAAAACTAGATCAAAATTTAGATGTTTACACAGTCTCTACATCGATATGACACCTACGTGTTATCATGCATGAAACTGGCTTTGTGAACAAACAAGTTTTGGCAAGGTTCTTTAAAGGGACTGGCCTAGATCCTGTCCGCTGATTTTCTGACTATGTATTTTTGTCACATGTATCGATAGTACATGATTATACTAACATATCCTACCAGTAGTTTCCGCTGAATTTGAGTAACAGAGGAAAAAAATGAAATTATTTACCAGCTTTATTTTTTGTCGCCGGAAAAAGTGTTTCTAGTTTCAAATCTTAAAAAGATCTTGTTTCTACACCTGTGATGGGTAAACAATATTATTTTTGATAAAATTGTTTCTAAAATTGTACTTTGTGCTACTATAATTCATGCCTATTGATCTTCAATACCAACTTATTTAATATCATACAAAATTTCAGAGTAAACAGTACGTACGCATTTTGCAAAACAGAAATTTAACTTAAGTTTTCACTCATCTGAGAGCGCTATAAATTTAATAAAAATGTTCCATAGTGTACAAGAACAACATAAAACTGACACTTTTATTGAATATATAAGGATCAATGATGCACGCTTCAGGAATAATGAAAATACCAGAGTTTGAAAGAAAAGCAATGCAAATACCTAGAATTCATACCTTGATGAAACATAATATTGATTCTCTCATAGAACGACGACACTTCCCCTCTCTAAATGATGCGCTGTCCCCGCAGGACTATCCATGTAATAGGGAAGCATACAACTAATCTATAGAATACATGCACTACTGAGCTATACAACATTGTGAATATCTTGTTTTGAAACTTGCTCAACTATAAAAAATAAATGTTGGCATTCATATAACAAAATTAACTTAAAAACAACCTATATCAGAAGTGAATGAAATTGCAATGCTGCAATATTAAAATGTAACATAATGTACAAAAACAACAGGTATTGGAATTTTACCCAAGATTAAAGTTCATTTGTCACAAAGAATTTGAAACTGATAGAAAAAGCTTTCATGTCTAATTTTAAACAAGGTATGTATGATCATTTCATAGAACATTAATAAATAGCTCCTTTTGATGATGACAGATAGTCATTACATTAAGCATTTTTTCTTTATTCTGCTTCAAAACACCATAATTTCTGCCGGATAGTCCACTTGGTATATAGTCCACACACAGTCAACATAGTCCAAATAAGATTCTCCTTCCGTTGTATTACCCACACCCCTGCATTACCTGAGTGTATACTTCCATAACTTGGTGGTCAACACTACACTACACTACACTACACTACACAGGTGATTTAAGGTGCCCTTACAAAGAAAACTAAGTATCAGAACACCTTACAATAAAGAATAAAAATTACATATCAAACAAATGAGTTTTCAACTTTGATTTGAAGATTGCCAGTGAACCTGCATGACGAATGTGATATGGAAGGCTGTTCCAGAGCTTTGGAGCAAGACTAAATACGCATAAAACAAACCCAATATGTATGTTTGTTATTGAATGCCAAAATTAAACTCAACTACTTTCAATCACTGAAATTCAACACCATGTCTTCTGTCTTTTTCAACTTATCTTTGGCAAGAAATAATTAATATACTCTATAAACCTTGAAGTATGCAACAAGCAAACAGACTCTGTTACAAGATCCAAAGAATATCCCTTGTATTCTACAACATTGTGAACTGTTGTTTTGTATTATGTAAGAGACTAGCAATGATTGATTAGGATTGATTAAGACAAATCACAGCATATTAATACATTTATTACATGAATCTCATTTGAATATTCAACATGATTGGGTACGTTGTTATGATTCGAAAAGTACAAAATAATTTCCTTGTATGGTTATACTGGTTTATGAGTGTTAATCTGCGGCTTGTTGCATACTTCAAGATTTGTAGAGTACATACTATATTCTATCAATTCCAACAACATAACCTAAAGAAAAGAAAACACTTCAGGTTTAGAATGTTCACATATCATCTCCAGCAACAGCAAAATAATACTGGCATATCATATCAACTACCTTTAAATTGTATCCACGTTATCAAAATTGACATTTCTAAAAGCTCAAAGCAGTGTTTATCTTTAGATGCCACTGGCAAGAGTACTTGAATACTTTATACCAGTACAATTGGAATTTACTATGTGTGTATCAAATATTTTGTCAAAGACCACATCTGATTGACCGAAAGAATAAAATCATAATATATAAGGAAACATTTGATTGGCCAAAAGTCAATTTAGTTGTGTACATTTTACATAGGACACGGGACACTGTAAATCTGCCTCAATCAGAAAATTGCAATAACCTTTGAGTTTATTGAAGAAAATGAGAAAGAAAAAAAAAATAACATCACTTTATGTTTTGTATTGTAGAAAAATGCATTAACTAGCTGTCACTCAAGTTGAGAAGCCTATGTACAGAAAATCATTTCAGATTGACATTTCAAGTTTGCTAATTATGACCTTAAATGTAAACTTTATAAGAATTGATAAATTATTGATTTCAGAGATTACACCTTTGTCTATCAAGTCTCGAAGCACGTCACCATAAACCTGATAAAACAAACATTACGTTATGGAATGCATTAATAAGATGTGTAACATAATCTATACACACTGTCAGTCTACTTTAGTTACAACAATTATACTCTGACTCTCGTCTTTCCAATTCTAATGGGACATTTTACAGCAATACTATAAGATTTTGATCAGAAATGATTTTGAGTAAAAACACAATAAAATGAAGGAATGTGACTATCTAAAAGCGTTTTGAAGTGTATTTTGTCAAAAACCTGATTTGCCAGAGAAAAATGGATAAAAAGCACATGCATGCTTTCCTATACTTATCCGTATGGAATTAAATTTGGGATTCTGAATTTAATTCAACAAATGGCCGTAACAGAAAAAGTAAGCATATTTCAGCCAAATCCTTTGGATGGTGTTAAATATCTACCGAAAACAAACCCAATTAGCTAAAAAAGTAAAAAGTCATGGGTGACAGGGGGTGCTTCATTTTAACACTTTATAGTATTGCTTTAAAGTACTTGATATTAGTGCAAAGCTTCATAATTACAATGTTATGCATACGCAACTTGGTAGAACACAGTAATAAGATATCTATGCATCAATATGTAATCAACATGCCACGTATGTATCAGTTTTCAACAAGTGCATGCTTCAATTTTACAGCTATGTTTCTACCAATGTAATTGGATGATTTTTATAATATTTTCATTTAAACCTGCATATTTCTTTTTATGACATAAGTAAACTTCGTCGTGTGAGTGCAAAAATGTCGTATCAGCAATAGCTGCCTTTTGTCATTAATTTTGATTGCATTCTGTATAATCTCTAGTCTTTGGTCAGTGGCTCTTGAAATGGTTCTTCAAGTGACAGACTGACAGTGTCACCTGAAACATTATTTGAAGAGCGACTGACATATGGCAGGGTAATTTGGGAGGATTTTTACATTCTAGTGACTAGGTATTAAATAAATATAACTTAAGGCAACCATTGCAGATACAACTTTCTTGCACTCACAAGAACTCAGAAGGTGCAGTAATGATGGAAGGAGAACTTTTGAACATCTTTGAAATCTTGGCTGGAGTCCTGCATGGGGATGTGCTTATGCCCTTCTTATTTATCATTGTGGTTGACTTTTTTCCTGTGGAAGTTTGCATCAAATGTTGATTCAGCAGTTGTCATACATCCCGATGCTCTGGGGATGCCCACCTTGAGCTACTTAGATTTCGCAGATGATGTTGCATTCGCAGATGATGTTGCATTCACAGATGATGTTGCTGTGTTGGGGTCTTCCATGTCTCAGGAGCAGGCGCAGCTGGCTTGGACAGCAGCTGCAGCAAAGGGCCTTGGCCTAATAATTGAAGCGTGTAGAATAAGAAGTACTTAAAAGTCACATAATACTAGTTCTGAGATATGAGAGTTGACTTTTCTAAACAATTGTCATAATAATAGCTGCCCTACAGTTTCCTCAAAGATACCAATTACTTATAACCAATTTTGTCAAAATGCAACTTAAGTACTTCTTATTCTACATGCTTCAATTAGTGTACAAATGACTTAGTGCATGACAAAAGTTGTTCTACTCAATCCAGTAAAAGTGTTTGGGTCTGCGGAGGGGACATCAATGATGAAGATTTCTTTTTTATTTCAAGTATAACAAGGAAAATACATATCAAAATAATGTTAATGAATATTAGAGTATTTCAAAAATATTCCATTTGGACAGATAAATCAATACAGGAGAAAGCTGCTTTATTTGCATAATCAAATAACATTTCAAAAGCAATGTCTTTATTGTAGGCTAGCAAAAGTGTTGATACCACTTGCGCTAATTTTCAATATAATTGATATTATATACCGCATTATTATATTTAACAAAGTTGATTGGCTAAAACACGATCACATGATTTCAAATAGCTATAACCAGATTGAGGAAAGCGCTAAATAGTACTTCTGGAAGTACTATTTAGCACTTTTGGAAATACTATTTAGCGCTGACAATATTTACCCTATACGTCAAGCAACTTTTATTTACTTAAAGTACGCACGCATCAAACTTACACACACATGCTAGTGCGCACCTTACTTACGCACACATTCCATCTAAGCATTATGTGAGTGCATTTTTTTAAAAAAATTACTAAATTAAACATTTAGGCACATAAAAATTACATAAAAACAAAAATTTATTAATGCATTATATAAAAGAAAATATATGATGGAATGTCATTAGGTGGGTATGCTAAAAAGGTGGTGTTGTTACATTTTTTCGTGGGTTTTTGAACTTAATTTGATGTAAATTCACTATTCCTTGGCCTATTGACTTGTTTAATGTCTCATTTAAAAGCTTACACTTTCTGCTATCTGTGGCAGTTATTTGGCCTTATTGGATTACATAATATAAGAGAGACAATGGTTTGAACTTGGCAGTACAAGGGTGGTGGTGCCTAAGGATGCGGTGCCTACGGATGCGGTAGATACCCAAATTGAGACAATATCGCCATTTTGGAAGGTTTGACACTGCTGGAACATTCACAAATGGATTCTGTGACCTCAAATACATACAGATAGTCACCAACATGGCTAAAATTTGTTATATAATTACAGTAATTAGCAAATTTATCATTTTTAGATTTTTAGACCTTCCTCAGACCCCTTCCCCCCTCAAATCAGTTTTTTGGGCAGAACTTACTCATTTTTTGTCCGATTTTGACAAATTTGGTGTCAAAATGTTCAGGGGATCAAGCTGCATCAAATAAGAGTTAAGACAGAATTATTTGAAATGTGCCATTTTCTCCCCTTGTGTAGCCCGCATCTAATTAATTGAAGGTCATTAACACCAAGACCCTAAGGGGTCTGTTTCAAGTTTAATGCATCACAGTAACTATTAAAGTGTTTAAAACACATCCTGCAAAAATGAACTGTTTACCATTAATCATTCCAATTTACGAATTGTTTTAGAAAAAAGGGCAATTTTGAGTAAAACACATTTGAAAATTACAGTTTGCATTGCGGTCTATGGAGTAATTAACCTTAATTAGTCCATTATGCCAAAACGAAAGTGATATTTGGCTAAACAGTTACTTGAATTAAAAGAGATCAATAATATCAACATAATATCAAACAATTGGTTTTTTTGACCATTTTGACCATGTAACACATTTTTGACCCACCTCATGAAATGCCACCATATACTGACTTTTTCAGATCTCTGGATTAAAACTATGATCCTTCAGTGACTAAAATTTTGCTATTTTTCTTCGGGCTGCACCCCTCAATAAAATAGCAATTTCAGTCACTTCAGGTTCATAGTTTTAACCAGAGATCTTCAAGTCAGTATATATTTGTATACTATTTATCATTGTCGATAGATCTTTTAAGTACATAATTGTCTATTATTGCAATGAATTTCAAGCTAATGTGGGTGATTACATCCAATCTCTATGATAATTTTAAGACAATTAAAGTCATGAGGCTATCAACAATACAAATTCTTCACTTGTGAAAATGCTGTCAGGAATGTCAATTGGAATTAGTTTTAGGTGGTGGCCAGGGGGGCTCACTCACATATATACATATGAGCA
This sequence comes from Ophiothrix spiculata, assembly GCA_000969725.1. NCBI lineage: Eukaryota > Metazoa > Echinodermata > Ophiuroidea > Amphilepidida > Ophiotrichidae > Ophiothrix > Ophiothrix spiculata. The sequence continues at coordinate 43,083 of JXSR01S004769.1, forward strand.
GGGTACTTATGTCCAGCGGTCAAGACCCCCTTTTTAGGCCTCCAGGTTGCTCATTAGACCCTAATTTTAAGTATGATTCAGAAAAATACTACATTTTAGGTCAAATTGAAGAAATTGTTCAAAATTGTAAACATTTTCAGCTCAGATGGCTATTTTTTGCAAAATCAGTGCAGTAGACCCCAGTCCGACACTTTGCGCTGAACATACCTATCATTTTCAAATTTGAGTGCCCGGGGGGGGGGGGGGGCATCTTGCCAAATGGTTCATCCAGAACGGGGATTATTCTTCAACTGGAGAAATTGTCTTGAACATCACATATTGTTAAATTTATAGTTATGGCAAGACTTGCGACAAAAACAACATATCACCTGTCCAATGTTGTTGAAGTCTACTAATGGTTTATTGGGAAATAGAAAAACAAAAACAAAAGGGAATGCCAAAAGTGTTGTTTCTGCAAAATTATTATGGTGATGAGTATTATTAGCAGCAGTTGATAAGTATTTTGTTTTTGTAACCAAATATGTAAGCAAATATTGAGTTTCTCGTTTCAGGGACATAATAACACATAGACCAACCAAATGAAAACATTACATATTCATCACATAGATAATAACTGCAAAATGACAGCTATGAAAATAAACAGTATTCTATACCTAAACAAAACTTACGACTGAAATTACAGAAGCACACATCCAATACTCAGTTATACAGGATGTTCCAGAAAAAACCTTACAATCTATGCTTGTAATTTTCTTGGGTTTAACAGATAGTCAGAAAGTATGTAAAGATTTTATAGCCCATGAATTGAACTTTCAGATACTGTTTATTTCACTTCAATCGGCAGTGTACAACAAAAGTTATGCCTTGTCAAATATTTGGGTGGATTTTTGTCTGGTTCAATTTCATGATTATTGGCCGTAAAGTAGGAGTGTTTTTGAATGGAATAAAAATGGATGACCTTGGAAAATTTATTATATCTGTCTTATTTTTAAGTCAAATTTGATCATTTTTTCAGCACAGATAAAAGAGAGCATGTATATATTAAATTAGTAAACATTGTTACGGTTGAGTGAGCAGATCAATGACAATACTCAATAGAACGTCCTTCAAGGGAACTAAGAAAACAGTAAAACTGGACCATACAATTTTATATCCAAATATTTGACAAAGCATAACTTTTTTGTACACTACTGATTGAAATGAAACCAAAGGTTTCTGAAAGTTTAACTCATGGGCTATAAAATGCAATTTTTACATACTTTCTAACTATCCGTTAAAGCCAAGAAAATTACGCCTCAAAGATTGTAAGGTTTTTTCTGGGACACCCTGTAATATCATTCATACATATCATTTACATGAAGCTAAAACATTGATATATATAGGAAAACTTAGACAAGTAGAACTAAAATAAGCCCAGTGAGAGGGTGTAACTGAATTATATCAACGAAAAAACCTGAAATTCATACAGTAAAAACAACATAATTTCAGTGATGTTGAAAAACACATTTGGTTTATTTTTACAGTACCACACTTGGTTATTATTACAGTATCAGAATTTCAACATATTGAAACTCGGTAGGTGTAAGAAAAATATTTGTAGTTTCCATTTTTTTCAAATGCATTAATAGAAAGAATTTATTAGTAAGGCCAAGATAATAAAATTTAATGTTTCTTGTCTATGTTTTAGGGGAAAAAGAAGGAAGAGAGGTTTTTACAATGTCTTTAATCACTTTTAGATATCTTAAATACTAACAATATGTGACACTAAGATATGCTATAAAATACCGAATGGATTTTATTAACATTAAACGGGCAATGGACAAGTTGAGCATCATCCCCAAGTTTTGTCAAATCATTTTGAGATTTTTGAATCATTTTAAGTGTTAGCGGTAATAATAAAGCAAGCATACAAAGTTTAATCGTCAAAATTCAATCCCTTTGTATCAAAATATCTCGATTTTCTTTCATTATTAATTATCGTTGGCGACAACAATAAATATACACTACCTTTTTAGAGTTGAAATCTTAAAGTTTAGTTTATTAGCACATCCAATGCAAAATTGAAATTTCTTTTGATTTATTTATTAAAACAATATTTTACAAACAAAACTTAACCTCTTGCCTGACATAGAGCATCAATACATACTTTTAAAAAATAGCCTGATACTCAAGATCAACATGCAAAACAAAACTCGATTTTTTTTTTTACTCTTCTGAAAGTTCTGATAAAAATTAAGGTTGGGCACGTTACACGCATGATGCGTTACACGCACGCATGATCCGTTACACGTAACAAATAAGTGGTAAACGTGTACACGGATGAAACAAAATCTTTTCAAAGGCACGATTATATATAGGCCTACTATTTCACAGTATCGCTAAAATCTGAAACTCGTATCTGTTTACATGTGAAAACATCTACTTCTCATGCATTTTGTCCATTTTTTTGTAAGATTCTTAAGATTATTAACTTAATATTTTGTTTTAACGTTCACCTTTTTAGCAAAAAATAAATTTTAATTGGTAAAATTTCGATATTACTTTTCGTATAATTCAGACCAATTCGTAAGTGCCCGATCGATCGCAGCCATCTTTTCGTTTCGTTAGTGGGAAATTACTTCCTGGTTTTGTCAATTTAGTGCTGGGCGATATAACTAAAAACGTTGCCCCGAAAAATGGAAAAGATCGTAATTATAATATAGTGTTTCCCTCGCGCGGCGAACCTGAAAATAGGCGGGATTTCACGCATACCACCCAGCACTAAATTTGATTGATATCACGTCCGTGGACATACGGGGAATTGTGGGTAATTGATATCTGATCAATAACAATATGGCGACATGTGCAAGAAAAAAGTTGTCTGCTAGGGGGTAGATACCGACCGAAATTTGCGTCAATCTACAGCATCAAAGGACTAAAAACATAAATCTGTGAATATTTTACTCAATTACTTCCTATCGAATGTCCGAGGGATATTACTGGGCGTGTAAACTTAAAAACTTGGAAAGCTCCCGGGGTTAAGCTTCAACTGTCGCCAATGCTGTACGTTCTGCCATTGACCCAAAGTTGCTTTGGTTTTGAGTCGTATCTCATACGTGTACACGTTACACGCACGCATTCATGAATACGTTACACGTAAGAGAAAATACACGGAATAACCCATCCTTAATAAAAATGTTCACAATATTTGGTATTCGACTGTTATTATGGAGCATACAAAGTGTAGATCATCTGCAGATTTTTTTTTAATTTGTCCAATGCACCTTCAAACAATTGAGAACACTTTGTTTCTTAAAAAATGTATCATTTACATTTATGCTACGTGCATCAATGTGAACTAATAAAATGGCAAATGGCAAAGACAGAAGAAAGACATTAAAATTCAGAAAAACAAATTTTATATTCATGCCCAACGAGTATTTGAAATTGATTGAACAAGAGACAAGTTAAGCTCAGGTCTGATCTTCCCTGAGCAGAATGCATATAAGTTTTCCATTTTAACTCAAAATTGAAGAAAAATAAAAACTGAAAAATTCATGGAACAACAGTGAAATTTAATTAAAACAAATGCACCTCTAGCATAGAACATCATTTTGGGTGAAAACTGATATTACTTCAATATTGTTCCAATGTCTGTTGTGTGGTGTCATTTTGTTTCGAAATGCCAGTGTTTTTACATCAAAATATAATGAAAGTAATCAAATTTATTTTTTGCAACTATACCTCGAGGAACACGGCAAGTGTTTTGATTGACAGAAATATTATAATACAATGTAGACAACATGAAATAAATACAGTGGCAACTCTGTAACACAAACCCTGTTAACAAGAAATTCCTGATAACACTTTGAACAATTTGAATATTGCCAAGTCCCAAACACATTCATCATATAGTAAATTTGTTGGATAACACAAATGTATGATAACAACTAGCAAAATGCTAATCCCAATGAACTATTTGTTAACCTGGACCCCACATCTTTATTCATTCCGCTCACTTTGTTTGCTCCGCTCGCATGGTCAATACAAGTCTGTCAGTTCGTCTTTATAGTGGCGCCCCCCACTCTGGGAAAGCTGGCTACACCTCTGAAACTTTGCCATTTAACTTAAGATTTTTAATTAAGTCAAATGTGACAAGAAATTTTGCTACTCAAAGTTAAGCTAAATAGTTCCTTGCTATATTAAAAGATGTATAATTGGAAAATTTTGTAACCCTATTCCAAATTGAACTCTGAACATTTCTTTTTATACAAAATGCTTTAGGCATCCTGAATACGTCTCACTATTAGTACATGTACTTAAAGCAGAATAAGGATTCTACTATCTTGTAAAAAAACTTTCATTAACATATCTGTAGGATTCCATTATCTTGTAAAAGAATTTAAGCACAAAAAACTTTCATTAACATATCTTTCCATGTTTTTAGAGCAAACTTGCTAATAATTACATCAATACCTAACATATAGAGCAGTGTTATTTAATTAAGAATGCTTGAGGTAACATATGCATCTTTAACCTGGCTTTTCACCTGCCACTAGGAGCATTGCTAAAATTGATGACAATATGAAAGATCTTTAATCATTATCCAAAATCACATCTTGAAAAAATCAAGCAATTATAAGTCACGCAAGAATAGTTAATTACCAAAAATGAATTCAATTAAGATTATTAGTGTTATTAGAAAGTTGAAAATGTCACTTTACATAAGATAATTTATAATTGCTTCAATTAACACATTTCAAGTTTTGACTTATTACAGAATTGCAATAATTCAATTATATACATCAAGTTTTTCAGGTGAAGAACTGAATTTCATATAGTCTTGCACAAGAGATTTGTTTCTTAAGTTTTGACACTTACTCAAAAAATCAAGAGTCACTTCGCAGACTAGTGCTAGGAATTATTACAAATAAAAGGCACTTTAAAATAACTGTCATGATAAATATATAAAAATGATTTGATAAATAATAATATCCCTTGGGCCTGGCATCCCTCAAATTTAGCATTTACTTATTCTGTTGATGAGAAATTAATCCTGTTTCCTGCATATCAAGTCAGGCCATATTTGAATGGCCAAAAGAAGAGGTTCTGCCAGATGTTGACCCTAACTATCCTCCATTTTATACTTATATGGGTCCACTACACTAAATAAACTGGCGCCGCTATCCGGTATTTCTAAAATCGGCAAAATTGACTGCCCTCCTAAATGAGGACCTCAAAAGTGTAGAAGGGCAGTTTGTTGGGTGTATATTTTGTTATCATGGAGTTAGGTACTAGTCATATCATATCATATCATATTCTTTTATTCCATAAAAAATACATCAGAAATATAACAGTAATACAAACAAACAGACTTTATGGAGGAAAGAACTGGAAGGCCAGTAAGGCCCGAAATAGTTCTTCCCTGTTAAACAAAAACAAAAAATCATAAGTTTCAGACAAATGCATAATATGCTGACAAAAAATTTAACTACCTGACAACACACTCATTCAAACAAGACAACACAAAGGATGTGCTCAAAGTGGTTTAGAATTTAGTTATAATTCTTAATAATATTTTGCTTAAGTTGGTTCCGAAATTGTTTTACACTTTTTGATTCTTTTATCTCACATGATAATGAGTTCCAAAGGAGAGGGCCGCGTGATCGGATGGAACTGTCAGT
>JXSR01S004769.1:48960-70115 GCA_000969725.1 Ophiothrix spiculata
TTTTTGCAATTTGATGACTTTATCAAGATAAGATTTACAAGTATTTCCCCAAATTAGGATTGCGTAGTTAAGATACGGTGATACTAGTGAACAATACAATGATGGTGTATATTTTTCATTATTTTTTGTTAAAAGAAATCATAATCAATTAAGGAAGCAAGTGTTGAAGAAACCAGTTGCTTATCTAATGAGTTCTCGGGTGTTTTTGGGAAGCCATTTTGTACAGTAACTCAATGGGGAGGTATTTTGTGATGTGCCACCATATATGTTCTATTCATATTTTACATTTGCTAGGGCATGTAGAGGGTTTAACCATTATATTGTCACTATTTTTATTTGAAAAAAGTGGTTTGATTAGTTTGATGAACATCGATTGTTAGTAGAGACATGTTGCTTCCTACCAGAAGGCTTTCTCAAACTGAACAAGCAACAAATCCAGATTTCTCAAACTGAACTAGCAACCAATCCAGATTTCTCAAACTGAACTAGCAACCAATCCAGATCTTGAAGTGTTGATGCCGTCTTTGATGATGTCTTAGAAGATGTCAGAGCTACTTCTGATGAAGCTTGAGAGTTTTAAACTTGTCTGAATGAAAACAACTCAAGTCAGGACCATACAAATGCATGTAAGCCAGAGGGGGAAAACACATTTACATCCCGATATGACACCACATTCATGTTTCATCCCAATGTATATAACATACTCATTCGGTAGCGGGATGATAAGTTTAAACTCAAACTAACCATTGGATAATAATCCCAGAACAAAAATTTTTCAAATTAGTAAAACAATTAGTAAAAATATTGTTCCGATATGATAATGTTGTCTACCTAGCGTCCTAATAATTCAAGCCAGAGGGGGCTAGTGCCCCTACCACCTCAACCTGCTTGGTACTGCCTGGACAAAAGTAACTTCCTATTTAATAAACCTGCATACTTTAGTGATTTCCAGATGCAAAGATAAACCGATTCAGCACATAATAAGAGAAGATTGTGTGTGTATCCCATCATGCATTGCTAGCTATGGGAAATTTTGTACAGGAAGTCATGTGAATAGTTAGTGATGAAACATGCCCAAAATGCAAGATTACAACCATTACCTTTGATTTATGGGCATTTCATCACCAACTACTCACATAATTCCCTTAACAACAGTTCCATAGGAAGCAATGCATGATGGGATACATATGATATCCTCTCTTGCTAATAATCATTAATGTCTTAACTGTTAAAAGAGTATATACCAATAGCATTGAGAATATGGTTACAGTATTCAGGACATCATCAATAGAAAACTAATAAAATTGACCATTCGTTATATGAATAAATGATATTTCATGAACAAAAATACCCTTCGAACATTAATTCCCCAATATTAGGGAATAAATAAATGATATCTCATAGACGAAATGACCTTTAAACATAATTCCCCAAACATGCCATCTCCTCAATCACATGACCAATCCACCAGCTATCTGGATAAATGTTCTCCTTCCGGAATAATGAATTACAGAGGAAACGTGCCAGAGCTGCCGATGTTTGTTCATTCAGGTCTGTGAATAGTTCCTAAGGGAGATTTAAGACAGTCTCATTTTATCCTCATCTATTTGCACACTTATTGAAAAGCAATGCTTTATTTGAATTCGTCTTTTTAACTGCTGATGGAGTGGTATATTCCAATTTTGTATTGTTTCAAATACGAGCGTGTTTTGTTTCAAATACAAGCACGTTTTGTTTCAACTTCGAGCACGTTTTGTTTCAACTTCGAGCGCGTTTTGTTTCAACTTCGAGCGCGTTTTGTTTCAAATTCGAGTGCATTTTGTTTCAAAAACATCACAAGCGCAAAAATTAAAATGAATTATGAATAAATAATATTTCATGAATAATAATCATCAATGTGTTAATTGTTAAAAGTATATAGCATTGAGAATATGGTTACAGTATTCAGTACATCATCAATGAGGTTTCACTTGAAAACTAATCAAAATGACCATTCGATATTTATGAATAAATGATATTTCATAGACAAAAAAATACCCTTCACACATTAATTCCCCGATATAAGGGAATAAATAAATGATATCTCATAGACAAAATGACCTTTAAACATAATTCCCCAAACATGCCATCTCCTCAATCACATGACCAATCCACAAGCTCTCTGGATAAACGTTCTCCTTCCGGAATAATGAATTACAGAGGAAACGTGCCAGAGCTGCCGATGTTTGTTCATTCAGGTCTGTGAATAGTTCCTAAGGGAGATTTAAGACAGTCTCATTTTATCCTCATCTATTTGCACACTTATTGAAAAGCAATGCTTTATTTGAATTCGTCTTTTTAACTGCTGATGGAGTGGTATATTCCAATTTTGTATTGTTTCAAATACGAGCGTGTTTTGTTTCAAATACAAGCACGTTTTGTTTCAACTTCGAGCACGTTTTGTTTCAACTTCGAGCGCGTTTTGTTTCAACTTCGAGCGCGTTTTGTTTCAAATTCGAGTGCATTTTGTTTCAAAAACATCACAAGCGCAAAAATTAAAATGAATTATGAATAAATAATATTTCATGAATAATAATCATCAATGTGTTAATTGTTAAAAGTATATAGCATTGAGAATATGGTTACAGTATTCAGTACATCATCAATGAGGTTTCACTTGAAAACTAATCAAAATGACCATTCGATATTTATGAATAAATGATATTTCATAGACAAAAAAATACCCTTCACACATTAATTCCCCGATATAAGGGAATAAATAAATGATATCTCATAGACAAAATGACCTTTAAACATAATTCCCCAAACATGCCATCTCCTCAATCACATGACCAATCCACAAGCTCTCTGGATAAACGTTCTCCTTCCGGAATAATGAATTACAGAGGAAACGTGCCAGAGCTGCCGATGTTTGTTCATTCAGGTCTGTGAATAGTTCCTAAGGGAGATTGAAGTCCGTCTCATTTTATCCTCATCTACTTGCACACTTATTGAAATGAAAAGCCATGCCTTATTTGAATTCTTCTTTTTAACTGCTGATAGAGTGGTATATTTTCAAAATCAAATAATAAAAGAATATTGTTTCTAAAACATATTCTATACTAAAACTGATGAAAATGATCAGGAAAATTTTCTTATATTTCCTATACCTTTAATTTGAATTTCTAATCATATACGGATAAAAATTAGAGTAAGAGCTTTAGAAAAAGCAAAATCTTAGATTCAGCTTTTGATTTAACTTTGCCCTTATTCACAAAAGATGAATAACACTATTCCAGGAATAACTTTTTTCCTCCATTAGTAACATCATTTGGTATTCACAAACAAAAAATAAAGTTGTTCTATGGACTCGTTATTAAAATTCAGGACTGTGGACTATCTCTATTCCAAAAATGACAAAATTGAGGAATAATGTTATTCATAGAAAAACATTTCTGAATATGGGACATGGAGATCAAAATAATTTGTCATCTACTTTTTTGTTTTCAAACACATCAAACAGGAAATCAAAAGCGAAGTCGAAATGTGTGCAAAACTTAAAACAATATGACATACTTTTCGAACATTACCACTGGCAGAGCCTGAATCGTTAAAAGAGTGCTATTTATAATGGAGCCTTATCAAGTCATCATGTGAATGCAAGAAAATGTATATTTAACTATGCTCTATAATTCTTGAAGAATGCAGTACGCAACCAATTAACGCACATAAACCAATATGACCATACGAGGAAATTTATCCGCATTTTGCAAACCATATTTGTGATGGATCACCCCGAAAGGGGGATGTTATCAATTTTGAGTTTATTATTTCATCTGTTACAAACTTTTCTAAGCTTTAAAATAATGACACCTTATTTGTTGAAATTGATCAAGGAAATCAAATTTTACAACAGAAAATCTGCTGGAAATTCTTATTATTTTCTTTATTTTTTGCTACCTATTTTCACGAGTATCTTGAAAAGTTTTTTGTCGCAAAGTCCCCCTTTTCCGGGTGAGTCATTACATTTATACAGTCCTGTGACTAAGAATGAGAATAGAGGATAATATTTATTGTTTTGCCTGTCATCTATCTGCAGGGGCACCCATTACTCAAAATAATGTACACCCATCCATTATGAGAAGACAGATAACAATCAAAACAATAAATATTATCTTTAACTCTCTATTCCTATTTTCCAATATAAAAAAATCAATCACTATAATTCCAAACAGATAATTAACTGAGATTGTTTTAGCATCTTAAAACAGGTTCTATATAGGCAGAAAAGTAGGGAAATAACTTAGCCTAAATGTCTCACACATAAGTATTTAGTTTCGTTTCAGCTTATAATATGAAGTACTAGATGTTTTTAAACTTGTCATATACCAAAAACAGGAAATGTAGCATGAACTTCCCAAGCATTTAAATGAGGGTTTTATTACAAACTCAATGAAATATTGGCACAATCCCATTGGCATAGCTGGAATCATAGCCAGCGTCAGTGACTGTATTCAGTGTGTCACGCTTTGTTTGAATTTATTATCAAATATGAATTTTCTGTATTTTGTTGAAGATCACACACTTTTAACAAACATAAATTCAGGATATTAAATTCCATGGTTGAAGCACATGGATACACTCTAGAAAGAAATTCATATATGTGAGGGCTGTTCAATACATTCCTGGCCTGATGTAAAAGTAAATGCACTATGCAGTATTTATTGATATGTTATGTAGATCAACTCAATTGATGAATATTTGAAAAGTTTCAGAAGAATATCTACTTTTGTTTTTATTTTACATATTTTTAAAACTTGGCTGTTTTGAGTTTTCTAAAATTTACAATGAAGCATTAAAATTTGATAACAAGGAACCATTATGATACCAAGAAATCCTACATTCATCATCTCTCTGATATTGTTGTAATCTGCAGGCAAATTATTTTAATGCTACCTGAAAGAGCAATTTACACCTTTTCTTTGCTAGATTTGTTGGGTGTAACGCCTGGGAGAAAGACTTTTAGGCCAATGCATGTCATTTAAGTTATCTTGCTTTTTGAGTTTTCAAGGCAAAAAATCAATTTCCAGAAACCTCAAACTGGTAAGTTTTAAAAGTCTGTAAAATAATAAGTTATTTATTTGAAACTTTCCATATATTCATCTATTAAGTTGATCTATATAACATTGATAAAAGCTGAATAGCTCATCTCCTACCTCAGGCAACAAACTTATTGAACAACCCTCATATGCTAGAATTAACAGCATTACAGACTTTCAAAAGAAGGTTCAATAAAGTGAAATCATGCTGTTTGGATATTTTATCATAACTGATAAAGAAAATGTGCCTCATTTATCACACAGGAAATTCATAATGATCAAAATCAAAATTAATTCAGATTTTACTATTTTCTCTGATTTTTTTCAACAATAATATTCAAAGCTGCACAACAGCAATGCTTTTATTATACTAACTGTGAAGAAAACCATGTCACTTTTTACGCTTCTTGTTTGCCAAGGTTAAAGTTCATACGCAACTCACACGATTCTTGTGAACTTGCATGATTTGACAGTTCTGTTGCTGTGTGACTTGATGATCAATTTGATTGGTTTCACAGTGCGATTTGGTCCCACCCAGAGTGAAAACGACCTCTTAAAAGAATTTTTATTCAGAACTTGACCCTAATCATGTCTCAATCGTAACTCACTAAACCATGACCAGACCCAACTCACTAACCATGGTCCGACCCTTGCCCTTAACATACCGTAACTCTTAACTTTAAACCTTAACTCTAAAATCTTGGATGGGACTTGTAAAGTGTACTTGGTCCCTATATTCTTAATGATACATATATACAAAATTATAGGAGTTAATCAATAACAACCAAGCCAAATGCCAAATAAGAAACTTGCAAATTATTAGAAGTACAGTGAACTTACTTTTATGCAACATGTGACATACATACCAAGAAACTTAAACATTCTGAAGAACTGAATTAATCTGACACAGCTTACTTAGCAAATGCTTAAATGTTCTTGTATTTCTTTTCACTTTCCCACACTCTTTTTCCAAAAGCCATTCTCAATTTCCTCCTTCACTTTCTGTATTCTATCTCCTTTCCTTAACAACACTTCATAATTGCCTGTAATAATGGTACCAAATGCAAGTTGTGGCTAACATCCCGAATGTAATTGGAGTAGACATATGTCAAATGGCTAACAAAATTGAAAATGCCAACTAATACTGGGTTTTTGGCACATGTCAAAATGGTTTAATTTCTGTTTTGTATATGTACAAGCAACCTCAGTTCTGTCAGATATGATAAATATAAAAAGACCTCTGAATCAAGTAGATTGATGGATAAGAGTTTTAACATAATATGTATGAGGTAATACTCCAGTAACAAAAGGGTTCTTTACTCAACTATTTGCCAGTCAAACGCTTTTGCTTGCATACACATAATTCAGCGGAAAATTGTAAGATCTGTATTGTGTCAAAAAATTTTGTCGTTGTCATTTTTTACTGTTCCCAAATACCAGTCTTTGCACATGGTCAAGTTTTTGACACGCTATGAACAGTGCGCTGACTTGTTTGTACTGCGTAAACGCATCTTAGTGTACACTGTACCATGCATGACGTAGTTATTTGAATATCAACTGTGGATTCATCACAAATCAACAGCAGCACGCTCCCATATAAGAAGACACTATGAGCTGTTGAATTGACTATACTTCGCTGTGTTAATCTAATCATGGTTATGATAGTAAATGACTTCAGCTAAAATAAATGTCCCTGCTTATATAGCGCTTTTTCCAGAATTGATCAAAGTGCTTTACATTTATTCTGTTACCACTAGAATACAGCCAGCTGCCTATTCAAGCGCTCAATGGTCATATTCCTAGTAACTCCCCATATAACTCTTGGGTCGACGAGGCAAGTGTGATAAAGTGATTTGCCCAGGTTCACAACATGTTGGCACTTACGGGGCTCGAACTCACAACCTCTCATTTTTATGAGTCCTGTCGATTTCCGCTAGACCACACGCGCCCACAAGCTATACATTAGTTATGAGAAAATATAACATTTCGGTACCAAAAAGAAGTTGAAGCGATCCAACTGGACTCCATAAGCCTTTTCGAAGAATGGCCGTCACAAAAGGAGAGGACGCTATTCCAAATGGGTAAAATTAAGATAACAATAGGAGAGGGCGTACTTTGGTTTGGGTAAAACCCGGGAAACACAAAAGATGTTAAGTCGAGTGTGCAATGTCAGCCATACCTCAAAAAGGCTAATTAGCTTCCTTATTTATGGAAACTTCAGTTGAAAAGTGGGCAAATGTCTTAAAACATTCAACTGAATTTTTAATCTATGTTCTTATAATATTAACAGAGGAAAGTTACTTGAACTTTTCAAATAACAAGCTTGTTTTTAAAACACCTAACATTTTAGCAAAATGTGTACATGAATCATGCTTTCACAAGCCATTCAATATTCCTTTGTAAAACTGTTTTTTTGACTAAAAATATATTTTGCAAATTTCAAATTCCCTTAAAATTATATTCCAAATACCTTATACAATAAAAGCATAACTCTGCCTTTTTCATGTTTGTAAAACAGTAAGTATACTCAGATTTCAAATTCCTCAAAATTAAACTTTAAAGATCAAGATATCAAAAGAAATTTAATCAAAACAAACTTGATCAAATTTCATAATGAATTACTTAAATAAAAAAAGGTACGATGGGATATATTTGTATGATGATTTTACTTGATTATTTGAGGATATCATTAGTATTACTTACCAAGAAAATGCAGTTAGCAATCTTCACACAATTTTTTAATAATCCTGAAAAGAAAGAGAAAACAAAACAAAAACAGAAAAAATTAGTAAAAAGTTACTGGCAATTTCATTGACTTCCAAATTATGAAGATATTCCCAGCTCTAGCAAAAATGTTCCTATTAAGATAATTTTTGTTCCTAATTGAAGTATCATCTCTGAAAATTGGTAATTAAAGGAGCATGGTCCAATTGCTTCAAGTTTTTTTCAAACTTTTTGAGATTTTGGTACCAAGATATTGCTCTTATTTTTCTCATAACCCATGTGAAATTTTACAGCTGAGTTATGTCCCATTTGGAGTTTGAATGAAAATGTGTCTACTTACGGTAACCATAATTAATTTTAAATACAAAAACGTATAGTTCTCTGAAATACAAAATTCCCATAAAATCAAAACAGTTTGACCGATTCAGCTGAGATTTGAAACTGAAGACTTCTTTAGTGGTCATCTTTTATATGATAATGAAAACTAAATTTTGAAAAATCTGACCAAGCTCCTTTAACATGTATATATACTAGTCATCCCTAACAGAGAAAAAAACAATTTTTGCAAAAGAAACTTGTTTTAAAATAAGACCCAATTCCAATCAACCTGGATCTAATTCAAATTGGCACCTGCCATATGGCTAACAGTGGAACAAGAACAGAACTGTCAGCGGTATTTAGAAATATCAGCTGTGAGTTCCAGCACTTGTCAAAACGGTTCAATTTCTTTCTTTCATGTACTCTGGCTATTTTAGTCATTGTCATGAATAATTCGTACAACAAAAGTTTAACTTTGAACAGTAGCTTAATGTGGTTAACAAAACAAGTAGTTTAAGTTTTTGTTACAGCATCTACTAGATATTTTCTTGAGATGAGAATATTTAATACAGAGATTTTTACAGATCCAATGCAAGCTTGCCTTTCCTGCTTATTCCCTAGTCCTTGTAACTTCCTGTTCATTTTGGATTCAGTACTTATTTAACATCTATCTTTAATACATAAGAATTACAGCCTACATATTAAGTGCTGAATATTCTGATACAGGGAAAATAGTAGCTTGTCTTAGTATAAGTAAAACAAATCTATTTTACGAGCATGTTTTCAAAATTAATCTGATACAGAGGTAATTTTCATAGTTTATCAAAAAATCACTTTTGAGGTTATACATATTTAAGGCACATGTTTGATTTATTTGTGATTTGACGATACAAAAAGATCCACCTGTGAGGTATTAAAACAAAACATGAATAATACAATGATTAGATGTATAACACTGTCTTTTCTTCTAGTAAAGGAACAAATGAGTTTCTTTTTTTATTTCAAAATATTTAAAGGTTAAAATGATGTAAATAGAGTTGTACATGGTATAATTGATGACCAAAATCTTATAAATGACAAATTATTGATCTGATAAGCTCCTAAGAATGTTGCAATGGTGTTAATACCATGTCACTACATAATACAAAAATTGTTGATTTAAGTATCTGGTTGTTTTTTGTTCTACATATCAGTCACACTGGATAGCTAAGGAAAAGATATACAGGTAGGCCTATAGCAAAACACAAGTTTCAAATAACTGTGCCTTATCAATTACATCATTCAAGAACAAAGAGGAAATGCTCTTCGAAAGGAAGCATGGAAATCTCGAACTTTTCCTTTCAATAGATCTTCCCCAGAAATTGATCTTCATTTACTATATAAAACACACACTGGAATGTTGGGAACTATGTAACACAGAATCCACATCTGGAAACTTCCTGCGGAACCTAACGCATGGTATGTTGTCAGGATAGCGTATTGAATTACTTTTCACGAATGTATTGTTTGCTATGCAGCAAAGGATGTCTCTCTCTATTCTCTTATGCTGAGACTATAAGATAAGTTTTCAAAACCTTGTGGCAACATTACCTGCTATCAGATCCCCAGTGGTTAAATTACCAATGACAATTAAGTTTTTTTATACCAGACAAGTAACTAGTAGTGTATTGTGTTGTGAGTAGACTTGCTGAAATCAGGAAGTTAAACTGTTTCAATTTAACAGTATCATTGTTTTTAGAACATGAAGACATATTCTATACAAACTAATACATCACAAGAATTGAGAAATGTATTAAAAATTACATCTGAATGATTGACCTTGTGAAAACATTTTACATTTCCAACCACCTCTTTTACTAGTAACAAGCTAGTACCTAAAAGCACCATTAATTTTTCAAAAACACTACATCTGCTATTATAAACCAAGGACCTAAAAGGCAACTTAAAGTAGCAGTTAAAAAACAGCTAAAGTCATAGTCATGTATCCCAATATCCATCTTGTTTCTCTATTGTTTAGTAATTGACCACAGAATACATTTCAAGTTCTATTTTGACACTGAAATCCTAACATTGATTCTCTCCACCAGTCATTCATGGATAACTTTTAACATATTTACAATCTTGATCAAAACAAGTTTAAATTGTAAGCTTTACTCTGATACTGTCATCACCTTTTAAAACCTAGATTTTCAATAGTCATCTTAAATCAACCCTTGGTGCAGTTGTTTGTTTGTTTGGTTGGTTTGGTTTGGTTTTTTGAGACTGTCTCAAATAATTAAATAACCAGACATCGTTGAAACTACATGTATAACATCTCTGACACAAACCAAAAACCATCACCAAAAAAAAAAAAAGACACACACGTCACTTGGCTGATGTCCTTCTACTTTGTTTTTAACACCATCCACATGTGATGTTGTTTTCACAAAGTCACTTTCTATTCCATTAGTAGTCTTTTCTCACAGGAAGTTGTAAGCCTCAATCCATACTTCACAGACAGACAAACCATTGGCCAACCACCTTATCCCATGATTGTAGATATATTTGTCCTTAACACTATTTCATTCCTATTATCCATTATTTGCAGACAGCCCTGTCCTATTGAATTAGCAAATAGCTTCACTTTACCCAATGTCCCTGACTCAAAGCAAAAGCAATGGTTAACCGCAATTCTTTATCTGGTTTAACACTTCACAATTATTCTGTAGATATTTTGAAGAAAACAAACATGACAATTAAAAATAACAGTGATCAGTTAAGTTCATTTTTCTGGTTTAAAAATGTGTATTTTACTCTTAGTTACAGTTTTCAAGAGATTGTAGCTTTTGACTTTTGATTTGTTTTATATTCAGAAAAAAACAAAATGGCAGCTAAGCTCAGACAAAAAATTACCTCAAATAAATCTGTGTAGCGCCCAAATATGAAAAAACAAGACACACAAAATAAAAAACACATATCTCTTAACGAATGGCCCAAAGGAAGTTGAGACAGAGTTCTTCTTCTTTTGCCTTACCATTCTTGTGTTAATATTTTCAGAGACAATCACAATTATTCAATCAAATTTTGTATATTTTTTTAAAACAATTGTTTGAACACATTCCCATTCTTGTGTCAGTATAATTTTCAGAGACAATCATAACAATTCAAAGAAAATAGTGATCAATGTTTTAATCTGATTTTATGCTTTGCAAACCTAGAAGTATGAAACAAAGTAACAGTGTAAATATTCCTGTGTCAGTTAAACATATCATGTGTTGTTGCATGTTTGTTTGTATGCAATTGTGAATGCATTTGATAGTCAAGACGCACATTTTGTGACATTTATGTGCAGATATTGCATCATTTACTGTGCAGTGTGGTTTGTATATACTTCTAAGTTAATTGACTATTAGACTAATTGTTCTCAACACTTTTCCATTCTTGTGTTGATATTTTGAAACACTCATGACAATTATAAGAAAACAGTGATTGGTAAAATCTAGTTTTTAGACTATATAGTTGTTTTCATCACATTACCATTTTTGCATTAATTGCTATCCTGTTACCTAACAACAATAATTCAAAGAAAGCAGCGATTGGTCAGAGTTGTTTATGGCATTAATACTGTAGTTGTTATCTTAGAAGCCCATATCTAATGCCATCTGTCAAATAACATTTGTAATTTACAATATACCATATTCACTTGTCCATTTCAATTTTTGATCTTTTGAATGTACATTGCCTTATCATGGTGTTTTCAAATTTGCAAATTTTTCAAAATATTTATTTTTTTATGCTTTATATAGGAATTGTTCTGGAAATTTAGCTCAACTGCAGATATCAAAACAGTCTTTGTCATTCAACTGTAAGCTATTCTAATGAAATGTTTCATGACAGGGAGTAACATAGAACTGCCTCATTTGACCAATCAGATGCCAGGGTGCCATTCTCTGACATAAGCGCATCCAACAGAATACTTTTATTATGTTTAAGTTATTAATTACGATAATTTGTCTGACTTTTGGAAGTGAGGGTGCTCACTAATTGATAAGGTAAATCATATGGCAAATCCTTGCATTTGGTGAGTTGATACGGTACTCAAATTCCATACACCTTAGATGTACCTTATGGTTAAAGAAACAGAAAAATGTTCTATTTAGCATGTTTCATCTTGTTTTTAAACTACTTTAAAAAAATGAGACCAGATGGGTTATTGATGATTTCTTTAGAAGAAATTTTTATATTCTTTGAAAATATGTCTGGCTTAGTCCCCCAATATACCTTAAACAAGTATAGTAAAAAAATATGCATTTGCCATTCAATATGTTAGGTTGTAATTTCAGGAATATCATCAGGTGTAAAATAAAATTTCAACATAAAAAATATTATCTTTTCCGTAAGCTGGTAGTGCCTTTAACTTGTTAAGAAAACCACGCTTGCTGGTCAGACACCTTTGATGGCTGGTGCTTGATTGTTTGTAACACCACTTGATGATAAGATCGTTGTTTTCTGAATGTCACGTCTTATTTCATTACCAGCCTGGGTTTCTCATATCATGTCCCCATCTCTAGCTAAAACCAGAGATGCGGGAAAGTAATTACAATAGCTAGCAACGCTCGATGTGTCTGAAAACTAGATTTGTTTTAAATTGTCTCAAATTTTGGCTATGTGTATAGAACTTGTACTAGAAGGATGGGTACAATTGAGTTCACAAGATTAAAAGTATGGTATTTTCAAAAATACCAAGTCGTCGGTCTCATCACATACCGGTCTATATCTAAAGTGATCTATTTGTGTAAATAATGTTTTCACATACTGATCTATAACTTTAGTATCATATAAATTATTTTTGGTGAAACAATATATCAAATCTTTTGAGCAAATTTAAACTTAAAAGTGTGCTTTTTATATAATACCAAATCCAGGAAAATCGAATGAAGGAATTATTTGTCAGAGATCAAATAAAACTGATATGGTTATAGATCGGTATGTGTTGTGCTTATTACCGATTTTGAAATAGATCAGTATGTGATGCGACCGACGAAGTATTTTCACTAACATGGAAAACTAACAACTATTTTTTAAATATACCAAGTATTTTCACTAACATGGGAAATCTCAGGGGTTACCATCAAATTCTTTATATCAGGTCAGAAAATAAGATGTATTTCAGGAACTGTCACTCTCTTGTTGAAAAGTTTGAGGATCAAAACATAGTCGGCCTTCAAACAAAAACATTTGGTTGTGACGTCACCATTTTAAAGTATAAACCGGTAACAAACATTTGAGGCAATTGTATATGGCAATTCAACACATGTTCAATTTAGCGTGAAATTTTATTTGGTCTCAACTCGGTGTCATTTTGACGTCACGACCAAATGTTTGGTAGCGAAAATTTTATTTGAAGGCCGACTATGTTTTGACACTGACACACCCTGTGTGGTTAAATTCTGCATTTATCATCCAATTATTGCAGTAAAAACATCTATGAAAGTGATATAATTGTCATTGTTTACAACACATTCTTAAATTATTCTTTCTTTGAATATGTGAGGTTGTGAAGATCTCTTTGACTAGTTTTGGCATTGCCTTATTTGTTTTGATATAATATGCATCAAAGCTTCTCAACTTGCAACCAATGTGCCAAATATGGCACTTTGAAACAACATTGATTACTGGTTTGACTCATAACATAAATAGGTAAAAATATTTCATGAAAAATGCATAATGCTCAATATCACTCAATCAATATGATATTCACTTATATTGAAAATGCTGATGTGTTTTGCAGGTATAGTACATCTTAAATTCGTAAGATGTCTCCCATCAAATTCATATTTCACATGATTGCCAATAAATGATGTTGTCTGTTCACAGTCAGTTGTATGATCTTGTAAACCAACTGTAAATTGACTATTCAATATGTTCATATAAATAGATCACCCATATGCTATTTCAATTACAATGGTTTTATGAATTCTACAATATGATGCCTTCAAATGTTCATAAAATTACTCATCATGTACCAAAAACTCATCATTTTGTGAAACCATGGTGAAATGTTGTATCTGTTTGCTCCTATATACATGCAGCATCACCAATGAAAGTTTTCGGTGCCAGAGCAGATTCAGCTACAGCTTTGCACCAAGTAGGTGGACACAAAGTTATGACGAAATTTGCTCAGGCACCTCAGGTGCTTCACCAAAACTGCAGCTGTTTTTAAACAGCCCAAATTACTATTGTTAAACATTTAAAAATGTTCAACAATAGTAATAACATGAGCGTACAAGTTTTACATGGTGTGTCTCACTGGCCTTGACATTCAGCATTCTGCCTGCAGTTTGGAATGTTCCAACAATATGAAAAAATAACCCAAGATGAGACCAAAACAGATATCTTGTTTCACAAGTAAGTGGAACTATCAAGTAGAACTGGCTAGTCAATCTTTTATCTTTCCTCTTGTGTCTGTGCTAGTGGTGCAACTTGGCACATAAAAATAGCTCAAAACATAAAAGTAAAAGACTCTTACTTTCACAAATGCAATTAAAGCTAGCATGCTATAATTGTTCAAATACTCTTAATTCTGATATGCCAGTCATGTGCTGTCCTTTTAATACATTAAAGAAGATTTAACAAATTATTATTGCCTCTGAATTAAAATGAATAGAGCTAAAAATTTTAGCAAACATGTATTATTTTATAAAATATGCTTTGCTTGATATAAATAGTTACTTCTTTAACTCATTTTACTATTTCTTTGAAAGAACTTCCCTCTGGGAGTCAAATCTACAATATAGCTGGCAAGAACAGTTTTAATTAACACTTGAAATTTGATAAGTCCAATAAAAAAACTTGCACTGCTTGACAAGGTTGCCATTTAAGAAAAGAGAGTGTTTTTCTACAATTACAATTTTTAAATGTCACAAGGAAATGTTCTTTACAATGTTATTGCTGCTTCCCTTTGATTAATTGAGTGGTTAAGGCTAACTATATGAGATGCTATGATACTAAACTATGATGAATATACTAAAGACATGGTCACACTTACAGTATCAAATATGCATTGTAAGTGATAGTTAATGAATCAAAAGGAAAATTTCTATTTTCATTCATTATCCATCACAAATAGCTAATAAAACTACTAAAGACCATGTTCGCATTAGAAAACATCTTCTTTCAATGAAAGTAGAAAAGTGGAAGTCATTTTATCCAACTTCTTCAAAAAACAAACATAAGAGGCTTGTCCACCTTCCTTAACACAACTATGGATTTGAATTTTCCACATCATTTCAAATAACAATGGTTTCCCATTGTAAACATTCTTTTGAAATAATAATGGTTTCTATATGTTCTTCTCCGTCAAAATTAACAACAGTGTCCCACTAACTCCCATCCTCTATTTCCTACTGTAAACGCCAATATTTTCGCTCTCAGTAATTTTCGCGCACAGCTAATTTTGGATCATTTCGCACATTTTTATTTTCGCGCACGTGAACATTTGCCAAGTATGGGACTTCCTTTGTATCAAATACACAGTTATTTTTCGCGCAAAATTAATTTAGCGCGAAAAGCAAATGTAGCACGAAAAATACCACTTACACAGTACTTTAAAACAAAAAAAGCTTTGCAATTTCCACCTCCTCCAACAACAATACCTTCACACTGCACACCTCTTTTAAAACAAAAATACATTCCTTTACATAAGGAGACGCCCACAGATATGTTCCCTTCCCCCTCCTCAACCAAAAAAAAATATAGGTCTTTGTTTCCGCCTCGTCTGCAACAACATTCAAATGGAGTCATGTGGCCTACATACTGAAAAGAGGATCATAAAAAATCATAACTTTTTGCCCTACAGTTAATGAAAACAACACTGTATCCATAAGGCCCCATCTCTAGACAACACACATCCCAATTGGAACCCTTCTTAAGATAACAATAAACCTCTGGCCCCATTCTCCCTTAAACTTCACTCCTATTATATATCCTTACTATCTCAAGTACAATTAACAAATAAATGTACCATCAAATTTCCATCACTGAAAAAATAAATGTGCCATCAAACTCTCGGTGCTATTTTCTTAAGGTCAATTGCTATACTTAGCTGATGAATGCACTACACTAATGATAACCACAACCATCTTGATTTTTAATTAGTCTCCATGCCCACTTTTACTCCTCATTTGAGATGAGATGATGCGTACCCTTCGCTTCCTCTGTCCTTGCTCTAATAATAACGCATAACATGGACCAATGGGAATTGTGTGTGTATATGAGGCTACTAATTTAATACAATCTGCAAAGAGGGGAAGGGGTAGGGTGTGCTTTACTTTAGTCAGAGATACAAGATGTGTATGCAATATCACAGAAATACAGAATTCAGAATCAAAGTCTTGAGTATGAACACCTTTTGACCTGCAACATGCATATACCTTTACGACAATTGCCTAAAACATAATTTAAGAATGATAATAAGAAATTCAAACTTAATGAATAAAAATAATCAAAGATGCAACAACGAACAACCATTTTGATTCAGATTATCCTAAATCATGAATTGGTATCTATTAAATTGAAAACATTTAGACTTTAATTTCAGTCTCTATACATACGTTTTCAGGTAGATTTTTGTTCTTGAAAGGTATTCAAACAAGCTACAGAGTTGTTCATCACAGATCAACAACTCTGCATCTCATGCGTTGGCATATGCTTAAGACGCTCGGGCATCACAAATCAACAATGATGCATCCATGAAATTCATAGGTGAAGGAAATGCTACCTGAAAGGTGACTATTTATTTGGAAGTAAATGAGTGGTTTAGGTATTCAAACTTGCTACAGAGTTGTTCATCATGTTACAGTCAAAGATGTTAAATGACCAAGGCCAAAATCACCTTTCGGGTTCTTAAATATAACAAAATAAATACACTGAACTTTAGAATAAATTTCAACAATTTTAATACAAGTACTTTCTTTTAGCACAGTTCAAACACTTAGTTTTACATTGTATTTATAACTTACAGTTTTGTGATACCGCTTGTAATTCCGCGCGAACCTAGGTTAAGTTTATATTCCACGCTATAGTCCGTTATTAATCCACGGCACAAAGTCATATATCATAAGTCCCGAAATCCACTTGGAAAAATAGTTCCACGATGTTCCTGACGACCTCCAACGGCGCTGCAACAATCACAACGAGGCTCTGCTTGGCTTTACAAAATATTTCACAAGCTGGATCCAATGCACATAAAATTTACCACTCTGATAATGCTCCACTTTCTCTTTATTACAAATATCTCCAACTCCAACAAGGTATCGCTAATCTCCATTCAAAATATCTCTAAACTCCAATCTCCATTCGTCTGTATAATAACTCGCACCCAACAAAATGTAGCTTTCCAACCAGCAATTTCACTTCCAAAGTTTCAGCTATCGATATCTCACCGACCATGTCAAAACAACTTCTGACCAAATCTGATCAGGCCACGGGCCACAGTTTCAACATTTTCATCAAAATTCCCCCAGGACATCATTACTACATTTTACATAGTAAATTGTACAGTCTTCAATGTGAGGGATTTTCCAAGCATCATTATATTTTCAAGTAAACAAATCTATTTCTGAAACTTTGGGAAATTCCCAAATCACCTGATATTTTCATGCAATCAATTGCCTATTTATAGAATTGGAAATCACCTTAAAATTGCAAAATAAGATTCACTCAGAAAAAGTCCCTTTCTGTGGCAATCAAAGATCCCAATAATTAAGCTTCTCTAATTAAACAATTAATTAATCAACAAAAACAAATAATTCAGGTTTACATAACAATCACAAATCAAAAACGATGAATCCATATGTGTCTACATATTTTACCACTTGTGGCTTTAGCCACCCGAGCATGATAAAAATACTCTGATGCATCGGATGTAGAGTTGTTGATTTTTTTGAAAATGACAGTTTAAAGAATGAAACTAAATTATAATTGTTTTTTGGGTACACTTTAGCCGATTCTGAATCATGCTTCTTTTCGAATATTGTTACTTTGCCCTTTTCAATTATTCCCAAGCACCAAGTTTTACCAGTTTTCAGTTCCTTATGATCAGTGTGCCAACTTCTTTGTACTGCGTAAATGCACTTACTTGACTGCTTTGCCGTGCGTAATGTGCTAATTTGAATATCAGGGATATGATGAGTTGTTGAACAATTTGTGGACATGGATAAACAAAATTCATAGCTTTTCATGATTTCTAATTAACCTTTACTTTTCAAGAAACCATTATTGCCAGTGACCAAGATGATCATATCATTCATGTTTAATTTATCCTATTTAGAGCATTTCCATCCAATCAAACTTCACCCAAACTCTCAACTGTCTTGCAATATATTCAAATATCTTCAGTAGATATCACCATGCTGCATTTTTCAAATTACTTACAATCCTTAGCTGACAAGAATAAACCATGACAGCTTTCATATATCTGAACTTCAACATTCTCAATTTACATGAATAGATCACATCAAATCCCCAAATCAGTTCGTTTTACTCCGCAATGCGTGAGAAAGCAGCTTGTTGGTGCTTATTTCACACCCTCAATTTGACTTTCATGAAGATAGCTTTTAACATCTCAATCTTCATGTAATTATAGCAATCGCACCCTATAATAGAGTTAAAAATTTCTGACAATATATAGCATGTCCTTAACTTTGCCCTACTTTTCAAAATGGCATATAAAACAGTAGTTCCAAGCACAAGAATTTTCATCAAAAATGGTCTCTCACAAACTAAATGGTGATTGTTTTCCTTTGAATTACACCAAATTAACATATATTACACTTAATGAACATGGTGTTTCATGAGATGAATTCTAATCAAATACTAAAATCAATTACAGCAACAAAAGCATAAATGGAATATATTCATTTGATATTAAAATGTCGAACCTGTTACATATTAGTTGGCATTTATAAATTTCATATTTAAATTTGACAAAGTAAATATATTCTTTAGATTAGCCTTATATATTTTTCATTTTAAGAAGCAATTTTCGGCCAAAACAAATGATGGTCTCTCATGTCCATTTTATTACCCTCCTCATCCCCTGCAACTTGCAACTTCTATGTTAAAACACTAAACTCTGCTGGCAATTTTACTGATCTAAGATGATGTAATATTATGTTTTTCATTAATCTTGTATATCCAAGATTAAAATACCCTACGAAGTATATTGAGAGCTTGTGTGGTCTAGTGGAAGAGTGCAGGACTCCAAATCAGTAGGTCGCGAGTTCGAGGCAACCGGTTATGTCCTTGGGCAAGGTATTTAATCTCGATTGCTTTGTTGACTCGAGCCATATTGGGGAGCTGCTATGGGGAACATTACATTCCAAGTGCAGATAGGGTGTGCGCATCGGCCATGCAGCCACCCTAGTTGAAGCTAAATGAATGTGGTGGTTTTCTAATGGCAGCGTAATAATAACTAGCGACAGCCCTTTGCATACATAGTAAAAGGCACTATAAAAATCCCATTATTATTATTATTATTGTGTTAATCAAACACGTGTCTAAGTTACCTTTCAATCTTAACTAATCTTTCCCAGATATTCTATACAGCAAAAGTTATCAATATGAGTGTCCATTTGAAAATACTTATATGAATTACTTTAGGTTTTTTTAAAAATAAAACGAGGGAAAAGCATTCTAAATACCCTAATTCACATTCAAGTATACAGGGTGTATTACAATGGTTAGTAATCAGATTAAATAAGTCTTTAAACACATTTCCCATCGCTATTTTAATTGATACAGTATATTTCTTTGTCTTTAATTTGCAAAAAGAGAGCATTTTGTTATTTCATTTCCAAGAACACTGAGCTGAGTTTGTGAAAACTTGCCACAGATTTAATTTCTTGCCTTTTTATTTCAATCATAATAAAAATCAGTAATTATAGCTACATGTGACTTTATTATATAATTTTCTGTCTTAAAATGTACTTTTCTACTTGTAAAAACTGCTAAAATTTAATGTTGAAAGTCTTCTTCGACCTTTTATGTAGAAAGAACTAAATGATTGTAAAAATACTTGCTGACCAGTAAAGATACTTATATCCTTGATCTTGGGGTTTTCATATTCAAATACCAAATAAATGATCTACCTGTAGCTTTTTGCAACTATTTTATAAAGAGATCTGATATTCGCGGCTACCAAACAAGACGTGTCAATGATCTGAATATTACCCGAAACGAGAATGATATATAGCAACCAATTTTACATTAAATGTCTGAGCCTGATCTATATGACTAGTCACATGCTAAACACTTAACAATTTGAATATAGCGCCTTCGCATAAGCTATATAGGGCCCATGGCGAATTTGGAAAATGACATAATCACTTCAAAGTGGTGTAAAATCTGATTACATTAATCAATTTTTGAAATTCTTTTTTAAATGGAAGCTATTGAATTTGTCTTTTGAAGATGTAAATAACAAATTAATTACATACAGATTCTGTGTTAAAAAAACAATTCTGTGTCACAAAGTTGAGAACTAATCATTTTAATACATACTGTAGGAGACTCAGGGCCAATATACAGCTTGTCCCAATATTAATGCAACGAGTAAATAAAAAATATTAAAAATAGTTGCCAAAAGATTAAGCCATAGTAATATACGTTTTTCAAAAGTGGAGTAATTACTCTACAACATGCTTTTTGTCCCGTTTCATTTTACCATTCCAGTCCAAAGATATGAAGAATTTAAGAAAGCCCTTTAAATCTACTTTGGTCTGATTTGTGAGATTTGACTTCTAGCAAAAGAAATACAAGAGAATATAGCGGTATTCTGCAACCAACTACAGGGGGGGTTGGTGGTGGGTGGTGGGGGCATTTGCCCCACCCCAGAAAAAATTTCTCTCAATTACCCCTTTTTATTGATAATTTTGACATGAAACATACAAATTTTGTGTGCTTCGCGCGTATTTCACTATTAAATATCATTATTTTAGCAAAAAATAGGTGTTTTTTAGCCAAAATAAACAAAATTGTGCACGTTACATTTTTTAC
>JXSR01S004769.1:70938-81542 GCA_000969725.1 Ophiothrix spiculata
GGCCAATTTTGGACCTATTTTTGGCAAAATTTCAAAAAGTAAGTCAAAAATCAAAAATTTGAGAAATGCGTTCCTAGGCATGTGTTTCTAGATTCTAAAAAGCATTCGAGGTCCAACTTTTATTTTTTTAAAATTTAGTTAGGTTGTTTACAAATTAACAGTCCAAGAACATGGGTCTTTTGGACCTTGGTCCAAAATTATGCATTTTGGTCCAAAACTGACCTAACCATCATCTTCTACATGAAAATCCACATCTAGAAATGTATACTTTTATATAGGGTTACTTATCGGTTGATGAGTTACAAGGCATACAATATTTCAGAAAATGAGGGGTTAACTGTGCCCTTAACAAATCAGACCATCCAAGATTTTTCGGGTTTTTACAAAATGTACAATAATTCAGAGATCCAAATTAAACAAAACAAAAATCTTGTAAAAGCCAATGGTCTACTCTATTATATTATTATAACGTTTGCTCACAATGTTCTCTCAAAGAAAATATCAAAGTTTGTTGCATGTTTATTGGGACACCCTGTAATACTAGGATCCATTTTGAAATAAATACCACATGTCATATCTGCTAACTGATATCATCAAATAAATTGTGTCATCTTTCTTGCGAATTCCGTCTTTTTCATTTCTGTTTTGTACTTAATATCCATTTTATTTTGTGACATTTATCTTCCTGTCATCCAAACTATATATAAAGAAGAAAGCTATCACTGAAATATTAATGTAAAAGAAATTCCCTATACTTTGATCAACACCAAATAAGTGGGCCTCTTCACATCGTGAATTGATACAGATAAGTGAGTGCATAGCTGGACACAGCAAACCTACAGAAGACGCAGCGCACGTTGCACGTGTGACTTACGCATCAGTAACTACAGCGCGCGTGTAACTGGGATTATGTTTACTTGCTCATGAAGAAAAGCCTCATAATTCCCGCCTATTTAGTGTTGATCAAAGTATAGAGATGTCCTAGATGAGATAACACCCTGACATTCCACTTTATGAATCTACATCAGAAGATAAAGAAAATAATCTGCAAAGCTTTGTTTTCATAAAATGGTCATTTTAGTAAATCAACAGTAGCTATTTACTTTATGAGTTGACTAAAGAGCTTTATTTGCAGTGATGCATATTTTAATATATTTTCAAAAATATAAAGAAATATAATATAGT
The DNA here is from genome assembly GCA_000969725.1 of Ophiothrix spiculata. Lineage (NCBI taxonomy): Eukaryota > Metazoa > Echinodermata > Ophiuroidea > Amphilepidida > Ophiotrichidae > Ophiothrix > Ophiothrix spiculata. The sequence goes on from JXSR01S004769.1 coordinate 72,124, forward strand.
ATAAGGATACCCTGGAAAAACTGCTTTCTCAATCACACTCCTTTCTTAATGTCAATATTGAAAGTCCTCTGTGAAAATACTAGAAATTTATTCTATTAATAAATGCAGATCTTTGTTTTTACAAAATAGACAATTTGCTAAATCAATAACAGGCCGATGACTTTTTTGCATTAATTACAAATGCTTTGCAGTAAAGTAAGAAAATACATTCACCACAAAAATATCATACCGTACATTTGAATAATTTAGCATAAAAATAATCTAGTAAGTAGTTTTCAAACATACCTTCTTTTAATGTCAAATAGTACAATTCCTAACTAAGAATGTTACTTTCACTTCAAAACAGAGAAATTTAGCTTTCTTATAATTAATTAGGATGGATTTAATGATATCAGTTGATGATACAGTAATTTAAACTACAAGTACGGACTGTAATGTTAAAGCATGTTTCTGTCATGTCAAGAATATTTTCATACAGTATATAAAACTTGGACAAGTTAGGCCACAGTTGTCAAATACAGAATAAAGACTGGGAAAAAACTGTGGAAGCTAATATGGACGGAACAAAGAACTTATACTACAGAGATGGCGCTCACCGCCATCTTGTTGTCACTCAAGGAGTAGAGTTTTTGTACCTACAGATATGTTCAGAGTTTGATCTGATACCTAGGCAGATCATGTAAATCTCCACTTGATGTATATACAGCATGTGAATTTTGTTTCATGCGCAAACCATGTCTGTGTTCCAAGTAGCTTCTATTGTTACTTGCTTTGACCAATTTTCCCGCTAATCCGTTTCAATGATTGTTAAAGTGTGGCAAGTAGAGCCGTAAAATGCTGAAGGTATAATAACTTGCCCTTCACGAGCAACAATCCAAGATGGCCGCAATCCTATAGGATTAACAGGTCGGTCAAATCAAAATGGCGGCTAGCATCAATTCACCTTTTTAATTTCCTTGGGACTGACAACCAAAAGCATACACAGTACAAGTACCGTGAATCAGACTAGGAACTCAAACAAAGTGAAAGTAGTGCTACACTTTCACTTCTTTAGTTCTTTGCTTTAAAAATGCATCAAATGTATTCATACATTTCATCACAAGGAACTCACTATTGTACAAAAACTGATTAACAAACTACATAGATAGATAATATTAGCCTGTAACACCCAAAAGTAATGAGAAAAATATGAAAACACTAGGGAAAAACCTCACAACTCAAAATACTCCATTAATAAGTATTTCTCCTATCACACACAAAAAATGGATTGCTATTATCTAAAATGTTATGATAGCGGACCTACTGATAAATTCATCATGTATCTAAAGATGAATACTATCCATTTTTTATGATTGCTTTTGATTAAAAACAAATTATGCTGTAAGCCCTCAAGTCGACTATTATACTGGTATGATTTTGATGATAAAGCTTGGCTTGCAAAGGATGTTCTTAGTGTCAGTGACTCATTTTACAATAATTTGTGGGAATATTGACATTTTAAAATGGATGTGTAATTACTAGAGTACAAAAATGTATAAGAACCTTTGCCCATTGCAAGAAATATGAAAATACCAGAAAAACAAAATACTCACAACTCAAAATACTCCATTACCGAGACATATTCTCCTATAGTTATCCTACACAAACATGGATTGCTATTAACTAAAATGTTATGATAGCAGACGTAAATATCTAAGAAAAATTAATTACGTTCCTAAAGATAAATACTATTCATTTTTTATGATAGCTTTTGATTAAAAACAACTTTCTTGCCACTTACAATAGCGATGATAAAACTTGTACTGTAAGCCCTCAAGACGACTATTATACTGGTACGATTTTGATGATAAAGCTTGGCTTGAAGGCAAAGGATGTACTTAGTGTCAGTGACTCGCTTCACAATAATTTGTGGGAATATTGACATTTTAAAATGGAAGTGTAATTAGAGTACAAAATTATATAGTATAAGGACCTTTGTACATTGCATGGGCAGGTATCATTTTAACCTGATTTATAGTGTCTGACCTCTACTATATAAAATAGTCAAAGTTGTGGTACATTCTTCAGTCCAGACTATCAATCAATCAATCAATGATACAAGTACTTGCATAACATGTATGAAGGAGTCTATTCGTACTGAGGACCCACAGCTTTACGTGACTGTCTGACTACGGAGCAAGTAGAGTAAAGTTTCTAGCCCAAGGAAACAAGGAGACGAAAACCGCCCGGCCCGGGGCTCGAACCCACAATCTCTGTATAAAAAAGAACCGTGCTCTAACCACTCGGCCACGCTCTATGGGTGTGAAGACTTGTTATCATGATATTTGAGATAATTTAAATTATTTACTCCAATGAGATATGAACCTTTGCTCAAGACATGAGACTATTTTTGAGATATAGTCTAGACAAGATGGTCTAGTTTTGGTATGGTTACAGTTTGACCATTTGAATGTTCCGGTTTTCATATACAGTGACAAATTTAACCACTCGAGAGGTTGAGTCCATACTTGATAGTTTGGTGTGATTAAGTTACAGATTGTCCATTTGAATGTTGCAATGCCGTTTGGATTGGAGACATTTGAGACAACTAGGGAGATTATAGTTCAGATTACACTCTCCTATTTGGTCTGGTTTGTCCCATGCCTTAAGCTGGTTTCAGAGTTGCCTGTCGAGTTGTCGTACGACCAGCATGACATCAAAAGTTTAAACTCTACCTTGTCGCATCTTGAAAATTTTGCTTGCCATACGATAAGCCAAAATATCGATTACCCTGTCGTGATGGTCGCAAAGACATGAGTTGGAATAAATTCTTGCAACAGATCATTGCGCCAATATCCAAATGTGTCTTGCTACATTACAACAAATCAAAATTGCAAATGTTTGGTCGTGTGCCGCAATGTTGTGTACCGCAACAACAGCTACTCTGACACCATCTTTACTCTAACAGCTTGGCAACTATAATGCTATCATACAACTGTCACAGATTTAAGTTTTGACACATGATTCGGCTTCTTAACAATCCAAACAAAATTAGACAAATTCAGCACATTGTAGTACTTGCCCTAACAAATGTGTAGTATCAAGTCCAAATGGTCTACATACAACATCACCAGGCATCAAATATCTTACTGAACCACTTGCAAACTATTGCAATTAACAATATCATTACATCATTTCTAAGGGGAAGTACCCTACGTGGGCGCGTGTGGCCTAGCGGAACAGTGCAGGACTCATAAACGGAAGGTTGTGAGTTCGAGCCCCGCTAGTGCCAACGTGTTGTGAACCTGGGCAAATCACTTTATCACACTTGCCTCGTCGACCCGAGCGCATTGGGGAGCTGTTTAGGGGGGAATATCACAACCTAAGTGCTGATAGGTCTGCGCCTTCAGTCATTGGCCGCAAATGGCCTAGTTTAAGGCGAAATGGTTCTGACGATTCCCTTGTTACGGCGTAATAATAATGGCCAGCGCTTTGTATCCACTGGAAAAGGCGCAATATAAATGCCGATATTATTATTATTATTATTATTATTACAGAATTGCATTTCTTTAATCAAGAATCGCTAACCCTCTTTGAACTCTGCAAAGAAAGGGAGGATAATGCGACACTTTCAATTCATGCGAATCAAAGTGATACCTTGAAGGGGTTTGCATGCTCTGTATGGACTTAACCAATTGTGTCAAATAGAGCTTCATAACATGCAATCAAACATTTTGTCTCTAAATCAGCAAGTCCTACAATCTTAAATTTATACATTTATCTCTTCTGCTTTTTCAAATTCCATGAAATCAAATTTAAAATCTACATCGTAGAAAATTCCACATCTTCTCAACTGATATTTGATGAAAACTAAATCATCTCAGATTTCAATTCCTTGAAAATTCAATGCAAACATCAACATATCATAGAAAATTCAACTATATATGAATATCTATATTTCGTATATCTGAAATGTCATAAAGATAACTATTACTCACATAAACACTTCCTTGATCAAATTTCAATATATAATGCACAACTTATGAATAAACGATTAATAAAGGTACAATGGGGTATACTTACATGTTGATTTTAAAGGTGCAATTCATGATTTTGATGTGACAAAAACCTTGCCTGTTTTCAAGCTAAATAAAAGAGCACATTATATATATATACTGAAAATTTCACTTAATTCTGACCATTCGTTTCCAAGTTACAAGCTTTTCAGCATTTTGAAAATCCCCATAGGCTACTGTGTTGTTATTATTGTCAAGGCCCGACAATAATTAGAAAATGACACATTTTCTCACTTTTCTCAAAAATGCAAGCACATATGAATGGTATGGGGATCGTAACATAAACCAGTTGACGATTCTTATAAGCTAAAAACTCAATTTAGTTAGACGTGACCTTGAGGGTGAAAAGTGGATCATAAATTGCCCCTTTAACTATTTTAGGATATCAGTACATGTAACTGACTTACCATGAAAACAATGTCAGCAATCTTCAGAATTGTTTAATAATCCTGAGAAGAAAAATAATACAAAACGGAAAGAGTTTAGTATTTTTTTCAGCGATTTCAATGACTTATGAAATGAAGTTATGAAGTTGTCGTTGTCGACAACGATAATTAAAAAATAAGAAATAAAATATCTAAATATTTTGATATGCAGGGTTTGAATTTGACAATGAAACTCTGCATGCTGGCATTATTACCGCTAATACTTCAAATGATGCAAAAATCTCAAAATGTTTGAGGAAAAGTTGGGGATGATGCTGAACTTGTCCAATGCCCCTTTAACCATTCACATGTGAATCATTCGTGTGTGAATTTTTAAGACAATCATGACAACTCAAAGAAATCAGTAATTAGACAAATTTTTTATCTGCTTCATAGACTATGGCCTCCAAAACAAAATTTTCGCTACCAAACATTTGGTCGTGACGTCACCAAATATTTGCCATCGACCTTAAAGTATGAACCAGTAACAAACATTTGGTGCATATAGCAATTCAATACATGTGCAATCTAGCGCAAAATTTTATTTGGTCTCAACTCGGTGTTGAAGTTATTTTATTTGGAGTGACTTGTCATTTTGATGTCACGACCAAATGTTTGGTAACAAAAGTTTTGTTTGGAGGCGGACTATGTTTTCACCCTTAGTGTTTTCAACACTTAACCATATTTTGTGCTCACATTTGAGAAAATCATGACAATTCTAAGGAATCATGATGGGCCAAATTTATCCAACTAGTTTTTATCAAATTGGTCTCAGATATTTTGAGCAAATCATGGTTATCTAACAAAAACAGTGATCAATCACATTTAGTTGTAGAGTGTCAAAAGTAAAATGTTCTCAACACTTACCTATTCTTGCGCTAGCTATATACCCTGTTACCCAACATCAATAATTTAAAGATAGCAGTGATTGGTCAAAGTTGTTTAACTACTGATTTGAGATCTAATTCTCTTGTAACTTCTTCAATTACTATACCTCATAAATATTTATTAGGAAACTAAGAAATACAATTAGTCAGTTAAACCTGATGAGCATGACAGTATTTTGCCTACTACGCAGGAAAAAAACCTGAAAAACTATAGCACCCCTACTATCGCACCCCTGTAACCATATCACTTATCATTTGGAAATTTATATGGTGAACGAGAAGAATTAACATTTTTGGGTGGTTTTTTGATGTGTTAACACCACATGCAGAGAATTGAATATTTATGAGGTATAGTTAAACAAATACAACATGGTTTATTTCAAGAAGTATTGGAAATTCCTGACCCCTCGGAGTTGGATGCTTGTGACTACTTCCCACCACTTCAGGTCGCGAAGTAGTTGCACACATCCAATACCTTGGGATCAGTAATTTTCACTACTTCTCTCTATACCATGTTATATTTGTACAATATACTGTATCTACTTTGAAAAGAGCTGTCTCACAAAGACTTATCAGGATTATCATCCTATCTCATATGCTCTGAAATGAGTTTGGTATGGTGAAAAACTTATTTACTTGTCATGTAAAAGTTGGTTGTGCCTTTAACTTGTTAAGAAAACCATGCTTGCTGGTCAGACACCTTTGATGGCTGGTGCTTGATTGTTTGTAACACCACTTGATGATAAGAACGTTGTTTTCTGAATGTCACGTCTTATTTCATTACCAGCCTTGGTTTTCTCACATCATGTCCCTATCTCTAGGTAAAAACCGGAGATGTAGAAAGTAATTACAATAGCTAGCGATTCTTGATTGTATCTGAAACCAGTTTCAATTACAATTGAATTCTCAAAATCAAACATGTTGTATTTTCAAGAATATTTAGTGGTTGCACAAAACTTTTATGTTTCTTATATGTGTTTTTTTGTTTCTTGAATGAGCCTATCTGATTCATCAAAGGGCTTCTCAACTTGCAACCCATGTGCCAAATGCGACACTTAAAATAGTATTGACTCATTCCAGTGAAAATGAAACTTTTTTGACTTCAAGCAAAAAATCAGCTTTTTTATTTGACCACATAAGCAGTTTTTTTATTCATACGTTTGTTACTTGCTACGTGAAAAGTATTTTCCAATCAGAAATTTAAAATGTTTTCTATCCTTGCATGAATGAGCATATGTTTTAATTCAAAAATGTCACAAACGCTTCCAAAAAGTTACACCAAATTTCATAATAATTCACCTACTTCCATCAGCTTTGGACAAAATATTCATCATATGGAGATTTATGAAATATACGGTGAAACTTAGCAAGAATAATTTTCTAAAGACATCTGGTAGTATTGCTTTTCAAAGATGTTGCATCATGACATAAGTTATAGTTGTTGGTTCCCACATGCAGCATATGCAATGACAATTTTGCTTTGGACAAAATATTCATCATATGGAGATTTATGAAATATATGTAAAAACTTAGCAAGAATAATTTTCTAAAGACCTCTGGTAGTATCGCTTTTCAAAGATGTTGCATCATGACATAAGTTACAGTTTTTGGTTCCTACATGTAGCATATCCAAAGAAAATTTAAGATGCTAGAGCAAATCCGGAGCAAATTTATCCAAAAACAGCTTTGTGTCGGGGTAATGGGCTAAGACTGATTGCAGGAAACAGGTTGATAACACAATTTATCATGTGAAATGGGATGACCAGTCACCTAAGAAATTTACAGCTGTGGCCATGATGTGGTTTGCCACAAAAAACTACAACAAACTATTATAGCACCTCAAAGTGTTTTACATATACAAAATTGTGATTTAGAGTGATGTCCAACAACAAAATGGCAAAATGAGCATGAGTTTCACATCATATGGGCCTTGTCATTCAGAATTATGCCTGCATTTTGGACTGCTTCAACAACACACATTGTAAAAACAACCCTAGATGAGACCAAAACAGATATATTGTTTCGTGAGAAAATGGAACTTCCAAGTAGAAATGGTTTTAATCAGTTTTTTTATCTTTCCAGTTTTGTCTGTTTAGTGGCACAAATTTGCACATTATATTACCTAAAAAATAAGTTTAAAGGGACAGACATTTTAAGATAGTAAGTTTTTGTTCATGTAACAGTAACCAGCCTTATATGCAATCTGATCCATGCTTGGACCTATGTTTTGGGGCTATATAATTCACAACAGAAATCCATCAACACATTATAATTCATCCACTGACTACTGGAAAACCCTGAGTTCTAGATGGCCCACTGATCTCACCCGAGTAGTAACTGCAATCAGGGAAAAAAGTCTTGGCACAATTATCTGTGCATGTCATTGATTTCGTACGCTTTCCCCGTTCCCCACTCAATGTTGATCCAAACACAAGGAGCATCTTTACATCCAACATTGAAACAGGGTTGGGAAGGGGATGGTCGGAAGAGAAGAGTGCTTTATTGCCTTCAACTTTACCCATCTCTCACTGTAATTTCTAGTGTTTTAAACGGATGAATGGACCTCAAAAGACTCGAGTGTTCCAACGACTTTTTTCCTTGGCTTTCTAGATCACTGGACTTGGTACAGGACTTGGTACATGTAGTTATATCGCTCATATATTGGTTTTTATCATCCAAAAAAACAAAGGTTCTATGAATCGAACTACCTTATATATGCAGCCTCATGAACATTACACTGATATAGCTGCTTTGGTTGGATAAATAGAGTCGTTCAGGCTAATTACAAGAAACCATGCTTAAAATACTAGTTAAATTTACATATAATATACTCGCGTATAAGTTTCTCCGCGTATAAGGTATATTGTCAGCGTTAAATAGTATTTCCCAAAGTGCTAAATAGTATACAAATATTTAATGCTTGAGAGTGCAATAGTACACAATATATCATGAGGTCAAATTTGGACTTTTCTATTTCACGAGGCGTAGCCGAGTGAAATGGATCAGTCCAATTTGACCGAATGATATATTTTGTACTATTGCACTCTCAGGCATTAAATATTTGTATACTATTGCACGTGCATAGGCATTCAATATTTGTTTTATATCATGATATCACACAGGTTTGTGTAATGCCGTGCAATAGTACAAACTATTGCATGGCTCAAATCACTGTAATCATGATATAATACTTCCAAAAGTACTATTTAACGCTATATAGTACTTTAAAAGTACTATTTAGCACATTCCTAGATCTGGTTATAGCTATTTGAAATCATGTGATCTTGTTTTAGCCAATCAACTCTGTTAAATTTATTAATGTGGTATATTATAAAATATGCACTGTAAGTGATAGTATATGTATCAAAAGGTATACTTCTATTCTGATTCACTATCCACAACAAATAGAAACAAGCACTATAGTGACTCTACTTAAGACCATGTACATCAAATAAAAGAACATCTTATTTTTGTTAAGTTACAAAACCAGTAGTCATATTATCCAACTTCTTAATTATAAACCGTAGAGTCCTGTCCACCTCCCTGGCAACAATAGGGTCCCATTTTAAACATCCTTTAAAATAACAATGGATCTCTTATCACTTAACAATGGGTCTCTTAAACCGTAGAGTCCTGTCCACCTCCCTGACAACAACAGGGTCCCATTTTAAACATCCTTTAATATATAAATTGGTTTCTCATTGTCAAAATCCTTTAAAACAACAATGCTTTCTCATAATTTGAACCTGTAATGGTTTCTCATTGTCCATCTACCTCAAAAATAACCTAACTGATCCATGGTCTACCCCTCTTAGAACAACAATGATGGATTTCCATTGTTCAAAACTCCTTTAAAACAATGATGCTGTGTAATTTTTATCTCCTCAAAAAACAATAGCTTCCACCTGTGCATCTCCTTCAAAACAAAAATTGGGTTTCTCATCAAACTTTCTTAATAACCACAAATGTGTCCACCTCCCATAACAAATACCCTGAAAACCCACATAGAAGCATATATGCTTATAGATGGATGCCTTCGGCCTATCCTGAGA
>JXSR01S004769.1:132911-147370 GCA_000969725.1 Ophiothrix spiculata
ATGTCTCATTTTCCCAACGTGTTGTTGAACGCCAGAAGCCGTTTATCAATGCAAAAGGTGTTAACATCAAGTGGTTTATGAGTTAATAAATGCGGTTTACAATAAAGATGTGCCATTTATTTTAAGCAGCCTTTTTAGTAAAAAACGCCCTCATGGTCATATTCACCACTAAAATATTGGCAAACAAATTGATTTGGATAATTAAGAGTCCTGAAACAATAAAACGTGTTTGCCTGTGCCTACCTGGTGGATTAAGATATGGTATCCTTAGTCTAACTATTGTAAGTAACATTGTGTTTGTAAAACACGGGGCGGCCATCTTGAAATCCAATATGACGGTCTCAAACATGAATGCTGTTACTACTAACATTATCCTGGACATCAAAAATATATGTAGAGGCATTTGAATTTTGGTGTTAGGTGCAAAAAAACATTATATATGGGCAAAATATAGGGATTATGACGGCCATATTTGAATTCAAAATGGCGGCCCTCAGAGGTGGAAATATATTTGTATCCATTTCTTTTTAAGACCCCTGGGTATTATAGATACCATGTGCAAAGTTTCATGCTTTCTTCAAAAACTGAACGATTCTAATGCTTAACCCTTCAACTAATTGATTGGTAAAAGCATGTGCTCTTATTTGGATTATAAATGGCAACTTCTTACATCTTATACCAATTCACAATGATAGCAAACCACGTCTGAGCCCCTGCCTGGGCAGTGATGGACTCTGAATATCTCAATCTCAAATCTTTATTTCCATATATGCATGTAAAATAACAAGCAAATCAACAAACATATCTGCATCAACATAAAATACAAAGGAACAATATGGAGGACAAAGCTGGAAGACCAAGGAGGACTGAAAATAACAATGCGCTGTGTAACATAGTAACATGAAAACTACAAGAATATGATAATAAACGAAACAAATAAGCCCTAAGAGAAGATTCAAAACGAAGATGGATAGGCCTAAACAACAAGCAAAGGAACCCAGTGACATGTGAGCAAAAAAAGAGGAAAAAGTAATTATTTATATTGTGAGACTAATAGTCTCTTAAATTGAGATCGAAAGTGTTTCATTGTATTTTTACGCTGGAATCTTGACATCTTATCCAAAGTCAGACACCGGTAACGATCTTGCCACTTGATTGGCCAGTGGCTGGCTGCATTTGTTTTGAGCATCAAAAATATTACATGATTGGTGCTTAGATGTTTGTGCGAATTTCTTGAAACGCATAGCTAGATGCCGCACGTCAGCCAGAAGTTGCACATGTAAACATCGCCATTTTGTTAACCACTTTACCAAAGCCTTCCACTCACAAACTATTGCTGCGTATTTAGATAGGGTGGGTGAACAGCCAAGGTGTGTAATTCTAAGGACTGGTCAAATTTTTGACTAATTATGATCTCTCAGCCGTTACCTGCAATAGTGGGCAGTCTGAGCCATATAGTGAAATGCCGACATCGAGGTTACCCGAGTACATATTACCCTTGAGAGCAAAAGTGTATGGTAAAAAACCTTTAAAGATCATCTGACACCATGGAATAGTTGAATATAAAGCTTTTAAAGGCACTAATGTTGACATCTAAGAATGTACTTCCCAAAAAGTTATATAGGAAGTCAATTACTCTAACATTTCTATCACACTATATCACAAGAGATAAAAGACTGAAATTCTACACTTTTATTACATTTTTAACAGCGCAAGAATTCTGTTAAAAGACTTGTCATCACTCACCTTTTTATAGGCTGGTCGGTCCATGTTTATTACGTATATATCATATTACACAGGCAACATTTCAAACTAATAACGCTATATCTACAGGGACTGTCCAGTACTCTGGGTTTTTATTACATAGCCATCACAGCTAGCACATCAGGATCTACGGCACGGACTATGTAGTACATCAAAATTGGATAAACCCCATGGGAAAATCAGTCTAGACAATATGAAATGCTACACTGTCCAGTGTCCTATTCCGGAACATCCAAAATTCAAAAATCCTCGATGGATTTTATTTATTACAAGATTCACTAAGTTAGTTGGCAGTTGAAAACAACAATATGCACAACAAGTAAACTACAAGTCTTGTGGGACAGATTTAAGTAATATTAGAAGTAAACAATAATAAATCGGAAAGTAAAAATACCAATGGCGCTTTTCTATTGAACATGGAAGTTTGAACCAAAGTGTAGTAAAAAGACTTGAAATTAAATTTTGCCAAACTTGTTTTTTTTTTAGGCCAAACAATCTGGTCAATGTACAAAAAAGTGGAATCAGTAACTTTAGTTTTATTATTTTCATGAGTCCTGAAGTCATCAAGTTAGTAAAAAACCTCATATAGTAAAACTGGTATTTTTGATTTAGATTAAAAACGTAAAAAAGGCGTACACCTCGTGTAAACCTAGAAACAAATACTAAAAAGTTCAGTTGAAACCATACAAGTGTGGACCTTTTGGTCCATACGAAACAGTACTGTCAGACAACATAACATGATGATTTAGTTCATATACTACAAATAAACCTAGTAACATACGATTTTACATACAAAATGTTCTTCTTCACTGTATCAACCTTAGCCAAATAGTTTGTTTTTTATTAGCAATCCAAAACATAGATTCCATTTTCACAAGAATAAAAAACATGAAGGTCAGTTTTACAAACATAAGATTCCATTTTCACAAGAAAAATATGAAGGTCAGTTTTACAAACATTGATTCCATTTTCACAAGAAAATATGAAGGTCAGTTTTACAAACATAGATCCCATTTTCACAAGAAAAACAATATGAAGGTCAGTTTTACAAAAAAAAATGGCTAAAATTTCAACAAAAATTTGGGCCAAAAACTTTAAAAAGGGTTACCGTTTTCTCAAATATTATCTATGATAGTGAGATATAGTGCCTCATATCCCCATCAAAACAAAAAGGCAATACCTAACTGTGACTGTGACTCATCAAAAAACTCCTTTAATACTGTGTCTTTTCATGGAAGGCCCTTTCATTAAGTTCCCCTTTGAGGAATCATATTCATTCTCTTTTGAAAATTAAACTGTCAAATTCCATTTTCAATTCCATTCCATACTCTTCCAAAGTGACTTAGCAGACCTATATTGAAGAGGTTGCTTCAAAATTCCATAATCCCATCAGTACGGTCATCCACTTGATGCGATTCCTTTTTGCATCGATGGATGAGAAGACATTAGTGCTCCTGTGTTTCCGCTCCCAGGCGACTGGATAATCTATTGGGAATTATTATTACGTCTGTCATGAGGGCTACCTGAAGCGTAAGGTGATATTCTGGTAAATATATAGCTTGTCCATAAACAGTGGCGCGATGGCGAGATATTTAATGATTTTCCCATTTGGTTTGGTGTACTGAAGAAGATCAATTTTCTCTGACTTTGTCATCAAATGGAATGTATACGCTTGAGATTAATTTGAGATAAAATCTGAGAAAAATGGAATTTACATGTTTTCACCAGTTTGATAACATAACTGTAAAATAATAACTATAAATGACCATGATCTCTATGTTGTTTATAAACATGATTGTTCATTTTGATTGTTTGAAAAACTTTTTTTCATTTGATCAAAATGACACTATAATCTAAATTTTGAAGAAAATTGCATTCATATAAAATGTTCTCCCTTGCTATACCCCTTGTCATATCGTTAATAGAAAACTCCTTTCATTTTGTCCCTTTGAATCACATCTATTCTCTTATACAACTCAAGGATTTAAAGTGTCAAATTCTATTATCCACCATCTTCCAAAGTGACTTAGCAGACATATATTGAAGAGGTTGCTTCAAAATTCCATAATCCCATCAGTTCGGTCATCCACTTGATGCGATTCCTTTTTGCATCAATGGATGAGAAGACATTAGTACTCTTCTGTTTCCTCTCCCAGCCGACTGGATAATCTACAGGGAATTATTATCACATTTGTCATGAATAGTACTTCTAGCACAAGGTGGTATAATGGTAAGTATAGCTTGTCCATAAATGGTGCCGATGGGGAGATATTTAATGATTTTTCCATTTGGTTTGGTGTACTGAAGAAGATCAATTTTCCCTTACTTTTGCTTTGGTATCAGATGACATGTGTACACTTACGATTTATTTGAGACAAATGGAATTTACATCTCAAGTCTTGGGATGTTACTGATCCGTTTGTATCTCACAAGATATAAGCACTTAAGAGGCCCGGCATTAAGATATTCTGTTAACACATGAAGGAAAAAATATTTTGTGTTCTCCATACCAAAAACGTGTAATTTTCGGTCGCAGAAGACATTAAGTTTAGTATCTTCAGATTTCCTGACTTAGAGAACCCAAATCATGGCTAACATTAAGGCATATGGATCCACTATGGGCCAATAGAAAGCTCCAAAATATACACACAGAAACAACAAAATTCAAATTAAAATGAGACTCTTACAAAATGTGCAAAGAGCTGCAGAGGATGTTTAGACACTCAAAATTTAATCAATTTTGGGGTCAATCAAAACTTTCCAAATGTGTTATGGATAGAATATCAAAAATATTTTGAATAGGAGCCTATACAACAGGTTGAAAATAATTCATGGCACCCCTGAATACATTTCGTGTTGAAAACCATAAGAGGATTGCCACTTAACGTTTAAGAAACAAACTAAATTACTGATGATTCTTACCAATAACAATCCAATTCCAGTTTATAGTATCCTCCTATCAGAAAGTCCTCTAATCCTTAATCCACTTAAACAAAAGATCTGCAAAAGACAACATTTTTAAAAAAAGAATTTTTTATACATGCGCTATTAATTTTTCATACACTATGCATTAAGTACACGTGTTGACTGTTTATAAATTTACTATCTTCATTAGACAACATCATGCTGTACTTTTTTTTCAAATTGCTTACAATCCTATACTACTGACAAGAATACTTTATGAAACTTTCATGTCTGAACTTTTAACATGTACAGGAATAGATCACATCAAATCCCAAAATCAGATCCTTTTACACCTCAATGCGTGAGAAAGCAGCAGGTTTCACTTCCTTAATTTGACTTCCATACAGAACGCTTTTAACATATATTCACCATCTTCATTTAATGATGGCAATCACGTTGTAATAGCGTCAGTATGTGCAGAAAATTTCTGACGATTAGCAGCATGGACTCAACTTTGCCCCACTTTTTAAAATGGCATGTAAAGAAGTAATCTATAGCACAACCATCTATATTAAAATGGTATATCACAAGCTCACACTATAAGGTGATTTCACATTTAGATACATTGCACTAAATGAATCAAGCAAATTCTAATTAAATAGAATAATTACAGCAATGGAAGTTTATACGGAATATATCAATTTGATATTAATAATAAATGCCAAACTTGTTTCAAACTAATTGACATTTTCAAACTGCATATATGAATTTAAAAATTGTAAATACTGCTCTAAATTTTTACCCAGCATACTTACTCTTATCAATTTCCTCTTTCGAATTGCTTACAGTATATGATGGTGTCTTATTTCCATAAAGCCAAGCCCTATAAACAGTCTGTCCCGGAACGCTCAGCCGTAACATTTGTTTGTTAAGGCTCACCGTAACATAATACACTCTCTGCCGAATTCATATGTTAACACTTTTTAGTACCATATTGATGCAAAATGCGACGTTAGACACAATATTTGTTTAAAAGATTGATACAGTGCCTTCCAATCATGCACTCGAGCATCACAAACTGAAATGGTTGGCTTTGAAGGTTGTGCTTATCAAAAATGATCAACAAAGTGGTCAGAATTCCATGTTAAATTAGACCACTTTTAGAGTGGATTTACCATGGAAAAATCAATTTTAGGAAAGTTTTTCATTGTACATAGATGCTTCATAATGTGTTTGCAGGGATATGCTGTTTAACAATAAAGATGTAACATGAAAACATCGGTGTTATAATAGTGTGAGGATAACCTGGAAAATTGCTTTCTTAATCACACTTCTTCCTTATATCATTAAGTAAAAGTCCTTAGAGAAAAGTGTTAACATTTTACTCTTTCCAAAATGCATTTAATCTTTGTTCAGGAAATAGACAATTTGCTAAATCAACTGCAAGCTATTGACCTTGAGTCAACTACAGAGCTTTGTTTAAAGTTAACCACTATTTTATGATCTACTAATATATCATGATTCTATTAATTTAGAAATAGCTCTCAATATTACCTTCTTTTAAATTGTCTTTAATAAGAGTACAAATTTCACAAATGAGTGAAATCTTCTCTATAAAACTAGCTCTGACTGAACCATTGTCTAAGAGCAAAATCCTCTAGCCAACCATAGAATGTTTATGAGCCAACCCCATTAGCTGGCTTTGCCTGACGGCTCAGCTTGAACGGCTCGCGTGTGCCGCTACGCTGCTTGGTCACTAAATGGGATGCTAAGGAACTGGCCAGTTCTATATAAACTGAGAAATATTTCATTTGTGTCACTCTCTTATGATACTGTGAATTGTTGATATAGCAATTAAAACCACATGTTTGGACTAATAAAAATTATAAAAAAAGCATTTTTATAGTGCCTTTTAACCAATTAGGTAAAAAAGCGCTCATGATTTGCTGCAGGTAACGTAGATCTTCAAAACCATTTCACTTCACTCAGAAGTGCTTCCGTAGAACACATTCTATTGCTATTTCGGTTGTAATATACACCCTTTGTGCAGCTTCCATAACCTGGGTGTGGCAGACTCAGATGTACAAATCTAGTGAGAGGTTTAGATGCAGGAGGAAGGCCAGAGTACCCGGAGAAAAACCTACGGAAGCGAGTATAGACTGTAAACCAAATGCACATACAGATAAGGGGTCACAATCATATCTTTGAATTTTTTAAACATGATTTTTTAGGGAAAGAAAAACATGTTCCATGTTCGGACTTTCCAAGTCCATTTTTTCTTTCCTTGATTGTCGTAATATATCTTTTAATGTTTCTTTGCATTGTTTGTATATTTTATGACAGTTGAAATAAATATTCTGATCGTTCGATTAGGACATCTGGTCCTGGCTTATGGAACTCTATTGATAAAAAGTAAAACAAGATAAATCTGTCATAGAATTTACGAACATGTTTAAAACAAATCTTTTAGAAGATTACAGTTATAATTTTGCTAATATAACGTATGACCATTTTTTTGGGGGGGCATGTCTTGTGTTATGAATGTGTATTTTGTATCTTTTAGGCCATACTCTTTTATCGTGTGTAACTTAGACCCAACTTAGGGGATGGCCCTTTGGGCCTTACTGGCCTTTTGCCATCTCCTCAATACCATTCTTTTGTTGTGTTTTTAACATACTGTTTGTTTATTCTAAGTTGTTTTGAATGTGTTTTTGAATGTGTTATTGAAATAAATTTTGAATCTTGAATCTTATTATTATTATTCAAAAACACCAAAGTATGATCACATTTGTATGTAATTACATATTAAAGAAATTCAAAGATGCAACATTTTAGAAACAACTTTGTGCGAATGGTGTTGAGATTTTTCTTTAAGGTTTACTTCAGTGTACTATGTGACATATTGGATTAATACTTTAAATCAATTTTGGAGGAGACAATCTCAGAGCATTTTGTAACCTTGTTTTTAACCCTTATCTCACAGTGTCTGTGACATCTGTCTCCTGAAGCTATCAAACTCATTGGCTCTGTCATAAACAGACACTTCTCTATAGCCAGAATCTTATATTGCCAAGACACTTCTTTACAATTTACTATGTGTCTGCATTCCGGTTGGCTCGTATCCTCAATGTGTTATCCCACAAGCACTCCAAGTATTTGGTCTCATACACGGACAATTGCACATATATTTGCCAATCAATTTTTGCCTGAGTGTTTGCCTTTATTTAATTTTGTGCCTTGGTTTCATGGCACATAGTTTCACTGATAGCTGCAGGTTATTGCAAAGTCTGTGATTGATTGGTGAGATGAGTTGAACATAGCAACCTGGGTGTACCATTTAAGATGCAAAAAAGAATGTATTCTTGAATTGATGAGACTTGAGAATTAATACACATGTTGAAAAAAGATCCTATACCTTTGAATAGACAATTGCACATATATTTGACGATCAATTTTTGCCTTTATTTAATTTTGTGCCTCGGTTTCATGGCACATAGTTTCATTGATAGCTGCAGGTCACTGATGAAGTCTGTGATTGATTGATGAGAACAGATGTACATCAGTTCGGCAAAACTCACAATTCGGATACGTATATGAATTTAGATACCCGTATCTGAATTTGGATTAAAAACAGCTGAAATGGGATATCAGCTGCAATGAATATTCAGCTTCGCCGCCCACCATAGTGGTATGTACAAAAGTCAATAACATTATCATCAACTGTCATCTAATTCTAACAAAGTTTTGGCCAAATAACTTTGCTTTCTGTGATCAGGACATGTTTCGAAGCTGTTCCGCTGGAATTGCACAGATGGAAATGGCATTTTCACAGATACATTTATTATGCCCCTACCCAGGGGTGTGCAGAAGGAACATACGTTGAGCAACCCGGGTTTCATGCCAAAACTTGCAAACTCAGCTCATTTTTACCAATTAGAGGTCATTCCGCACATCGGGCACAACCGCAAAAAGCCTATCCTGGCTACACGGGTGACGATATTACTCTATTATGATGGTCTAAACAATATATCAACATTTTCCCATAAAAACTGTGAGCACATGTAGGCACACTTTAATATATCTCATCACTAACTTCATTTTCCAAGTTACTGTCATTTTATAGACACCTGTCCTTGCATTTAATTAACTAATAAACAAACTAGATCTTGACAGCCATTAATTCTATAATTACCACTAACGAGGCGATCATCCATAAACACAATCATATGAAATATATGGCCTGTCATGTCTGGAATAGCAAAAGAGGCCCATTTTGGGAGACATGAAGTGTCTGATTCTGTTATCCTTGACTAGAATAACTAAATAGTAAATAGGGATAAATAGTATGGTCTGGGAAAGGACATACATGCCTCTGTAAAAAATAGAAAGAAGATATATCCATGTATGAAAGGCCCAAATTATAAACTATTCATTCTGATTAACCATCTTTGTTTTGATCTTTGATCTGTCCCCTCATCAAAGAAAAAGAGCCAGGTCCCAATTTACCATAGGGAGGGCTGATATAAATAGGTAATGCTGCCTCTAAAAGTAGTGAATTTGGCAGACTATGAATAAGTAGGAAATGTTCAAACTTCTACACTACCAAATTATTGTCACTTACCCAGAAGCTTTTTCTTTGAATTTTTAATCAGAGCTATCAAGATCGACTGAAGATGTGGATGGTTCCACGAAAAGCACTCCTGTGTAAGCGATCATAATTTGTAGTGCAGAAGTTTGGTATAAAATTGGATCGATTGAGCCCATATTTATTGGTCGAGCTATGAGTTGCAAAAATATTGGGCGAGACGCAGTCGAGCCCAATATTTTAAAACTCATAGCGAGACCAATAAATATCGGGCGTAAATCATCCAATTTTATCATTATCATGTTTTGGATCCAATATTTTCCCACACTTGGACACCTCAAAGCATGATAATGAACATTATTATACTTTGAAGGATCTAAGTGTGGAAAAACTTGGATCCTGAGCATAATAATGATAAAATTGGATGATTTTCACCCGATATTTATTGGTCTCGCTATGAGTTTTAAAATAATGGGCTCGACTGCGTCTCGCCCAATATTTTTACAACTCATAGCTCGACCAATAAATATGCCCATATCTATTCAATTTTATAACATTATCTGCTTTAATAACTGATTACTTATTTATGATCTCTAATAAAAACTTAAAATTGTTTAATCTATTTTCAGTATGACCATCTTGATCCAAACTCTCAATTGACTTGAAACATATTCACCTATCCTTAGTAGACATCAGTGCATGCTGTATTTTCCCAAATATTTAGAATCCTTAGCTGACAAGAATAAATCATGACAATTCTTTCATGTCTTAACTTCAACATTCTCAATTTACATCAAATTCCTAAATCAGTTCGTTTTACTCCTCAATATGGGAAAAAGCAGCTACTAGAGGTGTTTATTTCACATCCTCAATTTAACTAAAAGCTTTAAACATTTTTGCTATCTTCATGTAATTATGACAGTCACATCCTAATAGACTCAATATGCACTGAAAATGTCTGACAATGCGCAGCATGGACTCAACTTTGCCCCACTTTCAAGTATGACATAAAAAGTACTCATTTATAGCACTAGCATCGATATTGAAAATGGTCCATCACACTCTTCCTCTACGCCAGGTTGATTTTTGAATTTCTTGATTAATATCCCAATAAGATATACTGCACTTAATGAAGAAGGCCTTATATGAACTCATTATTCATTTGCTCTTAATCATAAATGTCAAAATATTACAAATTAGTTGACATTTTAAAATTGCATGTTTGAATTTGAATGGGAAATACCATTTTCAAGTGTTTCAACTTATCATATTTTCAAGTTTTCTTTTTAAATGATGGCTTTTCAAGTCTCTATCCTGGACCAAATTATAAGCTACTCGTGCTTTCAGGATGTCCCGTAACCATTTTGTTTTACAGATCTGTCCACTCCTCAATGAAAAAGGGTCAGGTCCCAATTTGCTATAGAGAGGGCTGATATCAATAGAAAATGATGCCTCTAAAGGTCGTGAATTCTGCAGACCATGAGAAAAATTGTTAATATAGATTACAACTGCTTACTTTACTTATTTATGATATCTAACAAAAACTTAAAATTGTTTAATCTATTTTCAGTAAATGACCATCAAAAACTTGATCCAAACTCTCAATTGACTTGAAATATGTTCACCTATCCTTAGTAGACATTGCCATGCTGTGTTTTTCAAATTATTTAGAATCTTTAGGTCACAAGAACACATAGTTACAACTTTATGTGTCTGAACTTAAACATTCTCAATTGACATGAATAGATTACATCAAATTCCAAAATCAGTTCGTTTTACTCCTCAATGCGTGAAAAAGCAGCTACTAGGTGCTTATTTCACATCCTTAATTTGACTAAAAGCTTTAAACCTCCTTTCCATCTTCATGTAATTATGACAGTCAGGTCCTAATAGATTCAGTATGTGCTGAACATTTCTGACAATGCACAGCATCGACTCAACTTTGCCCCACTTTCAAAATTAGCATGTAAAGCAGTAATTTACAGCACTAGCATTGATATTGATAATGATCAGGCTCTCCCTCTTAACCAGGTTGATTTTTATTTTCTTGATTAATATCCCATTAAGATATACTGCACTTAATGAAGAAGGTCTTATATGAACTCCATTATTAATTTGCTCTTAATCAGAAATGTCAAACCTGTTACAAATTAGTTGACATTTTAAAATTGCATGTTTGAATTTAAAAAGGTAAATACTGCTTTTGAGTGTTTCAACTTATCATATTCTTCTTACTAAATTTTTAGTTCGTCTTGTGACCTTTTTTAAATGATGATTTCTTTAAGTCTCTCTCCTGAATTCTAATGGGGAACATGTGTATTCCCATTATTTTTGTTACAACTTGCACTCATAACTGCTGACATTTGTACCACCCTAAGACAGTGTGATTCTCCAAATTTTCTTGGATATCCCTAAAAAGCACATTATATTTAACAAAGGAATTTTTTTATTACTGATGGAGATCTGAACGAGTCCCTCTAATTCCATTTTTTTACAGAACCCCACACAGATATTTTTGTAATACCTACCAATAAAATCCATCTTTTACTCACTCCACCTAAAAATGCTTACATGTCATTACTCTCTATTTATAGAAACAAATAACGAAAGATAAGATTTTAATATCCAAATGCACAATCAGGAAAATATGGATCTATTCAAATTAAATAGGTAAAGCACATATAATGCAAGCATGATTTTTGATGATTCATGGTTGTGTGATATAAAAATGAGGTTTTGGAATGTTTATAAGCTTGTACAAATCTTTGCCAAATTGATCATGAATTCACGATGAATACTATTCACTTTAATGATAGCTTTTGATTAAAAACAACTTTCTCACCGCTTACAATGACGATGAAAGAAGAGCTGTAAGCCTGGCCTAAAGTCGACTATTATACTGGTATGATTTTGGAAATAAAGCTGGGCTTGAAGGCAAAGGATGTACTTAGTGTCAGTGACTCACTTCACAATGATTTGTGAAGAATATTGACATTTTAAAATAAAGGTGTAATTAGAATGCAATATTTATAGTAAGGACCAAAGCAACTTGCATGTGCTGGGATTTGAATTATTTTTTCAATGATAAGGCCGGGGTCAGACGAACGACGAGGTCGCATTTATTACAATAAATTTTGCTCTCGTAATACATCTGACCCGTATTTATTACAATAGGGTCGTCGTCGCATTAAAAAAAATGAACGACGACAATTTCCGTCGTTGAGATAGATTTATTGTAATAAAGTTGAAATTAATGCGGTGAAAACCCTGTGTGACCCCACCTTGTAATTAATTACGACATTGCATTACTATAGTCTGCATGCTGAAAATGATGTGCTAATCCCATCTCGTAATTAATTACGACATTGTATTTATTGTAGTAAATGCGAGGTTGTAATACGTGTGACCGCATGTCGTAATTAAAATAAATTTATTGTAATAAATGCAATGTCGTCGTTCGTCTGACCCTGGCCTTAGTGTCCAACATGTACTGTATAACACAGTCTAGACTAGACTGGAGAAGTCCACACTAGGTGTAAAGATTTAGTATCATGATAGTTGAGCCAATTTGAATTATTCAGTCTAGATATCCAATTTTGGTCAAGATATATAATACTTTTGGCCAGATATAGTTTCGACTAAATAGTCTAGTTTTTTGGATGGTTTTACCAAAACTAAAAGTTTACATTCAAATGGTCAAAGAGACATTTGAGACAACACAGATTATTGATCAGATTAGGTAGTCTTGTTGTATCTGGTTTTTCCTACTCCTTGTTAAATATCACTGCTTTAAACTAGCAGGACAAATCTCTATAGTATTAAAGCACACACATTTTGCTATTTGAAAATTGTCTTAGCTTCAATGTTGATCAGATTTTGGTCATATGATTCTACTTCTTATCAAGTGTCAAAAAATTAGGGATTCCTTCAAAACTCAGCAGATGCTATTGTTTTGAACAATGGCAACAGCCTATAACCAGGACCTAGCTGCTGGTTAAAGGTACAATTCATGATTCTGATGTGATGACAACCTCCTCTCCTTTCTAGCTCAATAAAAAGAAGAGTAGAACTTAAATGCATCCTGAAAATTTCACTTGATTCCGACCATTCCTTTTCAAGTTACAAGCTTTTCAGCATTTTGAAAAGCCCCATAGGCTACTGTGTTATAATTACTGTCTGGGGCCCCGACAGTAATTAGAAAATGACACATTTTCTCAAAAAGCACATTTGAACGTATGGTTTAGGGATTGTAACGTACACCAGTCAAGAATTCTTTCTAGCTAAAAAAATAAATTTTGATAGGGGTGACTTTGAGGATGAAAAGTGAATCATGAATTGCCCCTTTAAGTTTTGAAGTGGCCCCTAAGCGAAATTCAGCACAATTATAGTAACTGGATCTAAAAAATTTACAAGCCCCTCTGTGTCTATAAACGATAACAAAAAGATTGTAAGTAGTTTTAACCAGTGGCGTAGCCAGAGGGGGTCCAGGAGGGGCCAGCACCCCCCCCCCCCCCTGGGGAAAAAAGTCAGTCGGCACATTACTCTCAGTTGGCAAATTGAGACTGAAGAAAAAAATGGGAAAGGAGGAGAGGGAGAAAAAGGAAAGGAAGAAAAAGACAGAAAAGGGCAAAGAGAGAGAAAAGAAAAGAGAAGACAGAAGTGGGGGAGGGGGGCTAGGCTAGTAAGGGTAGTGTCAGTGTTTGCAGCATTTAAATTAGAAAGAGTAAATAAGTTTAAGTTGAAAATGTTGCTGCATGGGCCGAAGCAGGCAGCTCGGTCATCATATTTATTGTCACAAAATTTTGCCAACTGGAATTGTTCTTCAGGCCCACACTCTGTCAGCAAAATCACTAAAATAAACCTCCGTGAGTTCAACCTTGTTTAATTGTGACGAAAAGTCCATCCTATGGGCAGTTGCCTGGGTTTATATAGAAAAAGGTTAGAAGGGGTGTGCGGAAAATATAGGAAGCAAATTAGGCAGTCTAGTACCTCAGTGGTCTTTTTCTTTACAAATTTTGTACTTTGGCGTGTCTATTTTTCAAAATTTTCAAAAATTTGCGCCAAATGGGCGCAAATTTTGACATTTTTTAAAACAAAACAAACAAACAAGCAAAAACTTGGCTCGGGCAATTTAGTACCTAAATAGTGCAAATTTGGGCAGGAAAATTATTATTTTGTATATGATTTTGATTAAAAATATATGTTT
>JXSR01S004769.1:148332-158349 GCA_000969725.1 Ophiothrix spiculata
ATTTTTGTTTGTGACAATTTACACCTTCCTATGAGGAATTAATGATCTCTCAATAATAAGTAATATATTACTACTATTTATGGTCTAGAGTGAAATGTGACCATTGAATTGCTTTGAGTTAAATTATTTTAAGTGTTTCAGCATTAACCCAATTCACTGTACCATGTGTGCAACTATGCGATTATGTTCATCTTTATTTAAATACCAACAGCTACAAAATATTAATCTCGGTCTTTAAAAAACATTATAATCTTTTGCCATTTCAAACCAATGACCTTGATACAACTTGTAATTATAGCTAAACGTGTAGGAACAATAACTGATATTTATATTAAGGTAAACATTTTCAAATTTCTGCTTCACATAATAATAATAATGGTTTTCCCTTTCGAGGCAATTTTCCTTATTTTTCAAAACACACATACATGCAACTTTGATTATTATTTCACAAGTACATTATTTCTCCATCCCAATCTTCAATTGTTATAAGTATTAAGTATCAGCTAAATTTATGAAAGAGAATAATCGGGCCAAAAGGAAATATTCCCCAGGCTAGTCAAAGATACCAATATCATGGGTGTTCAATGTGTTTGGAAAGCACACACAAGTTGCTAATTGTATCACAAAGTAAAGGAAGTAGAAGAAAGAGTCTGGAGGGAATCTAACGCCTGCACGCCATTAATCGAGAAACGTCCAAACAGGTTAACAACCCTCGCTTATGACGTGGACGTTAAGACCTGGTGCATTACTAGGCAGCGATGTAAGTAGTATAGCTTTCAGAATTCCTAGCTATTATGATGGAACACAATGGCCAGATGCAACAACACTTGTTAATTTTTTTAAAAGCAATGGTTTTTATATATAATATAATTTTGCTTGAAGAACTTCAGCAGTTCTATGACAAGCTATCTCTTATATCTTGTAACAATTACTAACTCCACTACTAGCATTGATTAAATTGAGAGGCACATATGTGTTAATGTACTAGTCAAAATTGAAAATTAAGAGAGGAACAGATTAATACTTCTCTTCTCTATTTAAATCGACAGCGCCAGGTTCTATTATTGTAATAATTGAAATGAGCTTTGTAAAGGATTACCTGGAGATCTATGGTATATTTAAGTCAATCCATTTAATTAAGAAAAAAATAAATTCGAAAACTGAAATCAATAATTGAATATATTTTTTTCTAAATAAAAGAAAGTACAAATGTGGCAGAAAACTTCAAAACCTTTATGTTTTTTGTTACAATAAAGCATGATATTTAAAAATCCAAATAGTACAAAATCACACTCATAACAATAAAAAAGGACTTTGAATATAAAATGAACTCAATTCCATACTGGTGCTAAAACTGAATCATCAAATCTACTAAACATGTAAATATGCATTCAGTTTGCATAGGTCCCATTCCATTAAAACAAGAAAAAGTATTTGTAAGAGAATGTCAAAGATCATCTAACTTCATAAATAAAATAAATGAGCTGTGAAGCAATGTTCTTCATCTCATCATGGCAGTCTATTTAGAAGACATTTCTACAGGGCATCAATACTAAATCTAAGTCGTCTCTAGTGGAGTATTTATCGTGACGGATTAGAGAAGACACGAGCATTTGCAATATTGATAACTTGCAAATGATTATTGATAATGTAAATATGGTTATTGCTTACAGAATATCCTTCTCTGTAAGCATGCAAACAAAAAAATCTTTTTTAATTTTAAGTTGACACAGACAATGTTGCTTACGGAAAATAGTCAACATGAATTTTAGCTTTAGATAAGACAACAAAGGCAGCATTTGCCCAGTTTAATTACAGGTAAAACCTTCGTTGTTCCAAGGAGATGTTAGGAATAATGTGTCGCTTTCTTTTCTTTTTTTGATTAGACACCATTTATTGGGCCTACTTTGTTGTGCTAGAATCAACAAAGATTATATTCCAGAAAGTTTTTTCTCTTTAAAAAAAAAAAAGATTAGCATAAATCACAAAATTAATTTGTTCACCTGGGACGAGAATTTGACATAATTATTGAAACTTTGTCTTAAACTCTCAATTGATTGTTTATAATTTATGTCTTAAACTCTCAATTGACTGTTATAAATTTACTATCTTCATTTGACAACATCAAGCTGTACTTTCTTTCTTTTTTCAAATTGCTTACAATCCTATACTGACAAGATTACTTTATGAAACTTTCATGTCTGAACTTAACACATCTACAGGAATAGATCACATTAAACCCCCAAATCAGATCGATTTACACCTCAATGCGTGAGAGAGCAGCTTGTTTCACTTCCTAGATTTGACTTTCATACAGAGCGCTTTTAACATATATTCACGCATCTTCATTTAATGATGGCAATCACGTTGTAATAGCGTCAGTATGTGCTGAAAATTTCTGATGATAAGCAGCATGGACTCAACTTTGCCCCACTTTTGAAAATGGCATGTAAAGAAGTAATCTATAACTCAACCATCTATATTAAAATGGTTTGTCACAGGCTCGCCACACTATAGGCAGGAGCAGACACCCAGCCGTCTTGTTTATATCCGGGACCTTTGTCCGATATTAGCTCATTGCACGGTTCGCCATTTGTGGGGAGAGCCTCGATTTGACAGTCAATTAAACTAGTATGTTACATCACTTCATGCAAGGTCAGTGGTTTTTGAAAAAGGGAATCGAACTGTTAATCGTAATATTATGTAAGTTCCTATTCATCTCTCAAGCCAGGTCGATGGCTCTCCTCAAAATGGCGAAACCATGCAATAGGCTAATAGTGCAGTAAAAACAATTGCCAATGTCCTATTTAATTCCATCCAGAAAAGTTCAGCTCTCGGAAATTTTGAAAGGCCCTCAGAATTTTTTGCTTTTTCTAAATTGCTTTATCCCTAACTTGAAGAATGTGTTTGGAATATGTTTATTAATGATCATCAAACACTGAAAAGTATCCATTTCCAGTATAACAGTTTCAGAAGTTAGGTTATGGAACAAAAGAGGGTAAATAATAAAAATATTTCAAAATCTCGAAAAATTTGGACAGGCAGGGACTTAAAACACATAATTTATTTTACTTGGCCTAATGAACGATGCATATTCTAATTATATATAATAATTAATTACAGCAATTAAACTTTAAATGGAATATATCCACTTGATATTAATAATGCCAAACTTGTTTCAAATTATTTGACATTTTCAAACTGCATGTATGAATTTGAAAATGTAAATACTGCTCTAATTTTTACCAAACTTACTTATTCTTATCAATCTCCTCTTTTGAATGACTTACAGTTTAATGAAAACAATGGTGTCTCATTTCCATAAAGCCAAGACCCGTATCTGGGAGTTTGTGAGAAAAGAAATATATAGTGAACAAATCTATTCAATAGAGAAAGTGTTGACATTTTACTCTATCCAAAATGCATTTAGTCTTTGTTTAGGAAATAGACAATTTGCTAAATCAACTGCAAGCTATTGACTTTCGAGTCAGCTACAGAGCTTTGTTTAAAGTTAACCGGAATTTTATAATATTATACTAATATATCAAGATTCTATTAATTTAGTATGATAAATAGCTCTCATGCAATATTACATTCTTTTAAATGGTCCTAAAATAAGAGTACAAATTTCACTTCAAACGAGTGAGATTTTCTCTATAAAATGAGAAATATTTCATTTGTGTCGCTCTTACGATATTGTGAATTGTTGATATAGCAATTAAAACTACATGTTTGGACTAAAAATAATAATAATAGCATTTTTATAGCACCTTTTAACCAAATAGGATGCAAAGCGCTCATGATTTGCTGCAGGTAAGATAGATCTTCACAACCATTTCACTTCACTCAGACGTGGAACACATTCAATTGGTACTCCGGTTCCAATATATACCCTTTGTTCAGCTTCCATAACCTGGGTGTGGCAGACTCAGATGGACAAATCTAGTCTTAGATGCATGAGAAAGATAGAGTACCCGGAGAAAAACCTATGGAAGCGAGTATGGACTGTAAAACCAAATGCACATACAGGTAAAGGGCCACAATCACATCTTCAAATTTTAAAAGGCAAACATGGACTTCAAAAACACCAAAGTATGATCACATTTGTATGTAATTACATATCAAAGAAATTCAAAAATGCAACATTTTAGAAACTACTTTGTGCAAATGGTATTGAGATTTTTCTTTTAGGTTTCCTTCAGTGCACTATGTGACATATTGAATTATTACTTTAAATCAATTTCTCAAACTTTGGAGGAGACATCTCAGAGCATTTTATAACCTTGTTTTTAACCCTTATCTCACAGTGTCTGTGACATCTGTCTCCTGCAGCTATCAAACTCACTGGCTCTGTCATAAACAGACACTTCTCTATAGCCAGAATCCTATATTGCCAGGACACTTCTTTACAATTTACTATGTGTCTGCATTCCGGTTGGCTCGTATCCTCAATGTGTTATCCCGCAAGCACTTCAAGTATTTGGTCTCATACACGGACAATTGCACATATATTTGACAATCAATTTTTGCCTGAGTGTTTGCCTTTATTTAATTTTGTGCCTTGGTTTCATGGCACACAGTTTCACTGATAGCTGCAGGTTATTGCAAAGTCTGATGATTGATTGGTGAGATGAGTTGAAATTAGCAACTTCAGTGTGCCGTTTAAGATGCAAAAAAGAATGTATCCATGAAATGGTAAAACTTGAGAATTAATACACATGTTGAAAAAAGGATCCTACACCTTTGAATGGACAATTGCACATATATTTGCCAATCATTGTTTTTAATGTAAAATGCTAAGGTGAACAATAGCCAATGATGAAAAGAAAGAAAAGACTATCATAAGCTGTTCTGCACTATGATAGATATCTCCATGGCCTAATCAGTGGTTCACAGCAAAAGGAGAACTGGAGTGCTGGGGAAAAGCTTTAACCACATGACATAAGATATACATGCTCTCTCCTTTTAAAGGGTTTCACACCGTTATCAGAGATGTCACCGACTACACTATCTGGCAAGTTATTCCACATTTGCAAGGGTGCGTGGATGAAAGTCCGGCCAGTGGATACAGTTCTGGATACAGGAACGGCAAGAGCATGGCAAGGCATGGACAGACTGGATCGGGTGACTCTTCTGATGTTATATCACTGAGGAAAAATAATATTTTTGCCCGAGTGTTTGCCTTTATTTAATTTTGTGCCTTGGTTTCATGGCCATAGTTTCACTGATAGCTGCAGATCACTGATGAAGTATGTGACTAATTGATGAGAAGAGATGTACAAAGCAACCTGGGTAAAACCATTCAAATAAAATGAGCAAACTTTAAAAATGGTAGAATAAAAAATGTTTGGTTAATAATCCTGGATAACAATTTTTTTATGTGTGCTGTTCTCAGAGGCAATCAACATTGGCAATGTTGTATCAGAGTATTTTTAATTGTGAAGGACAGTAATGCACAGACAAGCGGAATCATCATAAACAATTTTTTGATTTAACTGTTAAGTTCTGCTCTGTTCTGCTATGATCATACCCGTAACCAGGGGTGTGCAGAAGGAGTGTGCACACCCTGGGTTTCATGACAAAACCTGCAAACTCAGCTAATTAGAGGTCATTCCGCACATCCGAGTCAACCACAAAAGGCCAATCTTTTCTACACAGGTGATGATATTACTCTATTATTATGGTGTTAACAATGCTTATTTACGAGAAACATACGTTAGGGATGAGGTTTTAACCTCGTCCAGCCTCATCATAACTACTATTATATATCTACATTTTCCCATAAAAACTGAAAGCACATTTGTGACCCGTCATATCGAAAGGTACCTTAAGGTCGGCAAAATCAAAATCGATTTTTTTGATCTCATCTGAAAGCTGAGATTTTAAGCTTTAAAATGACACCTTGATTTTGGTTATTGGATATTCGGTTGCGAAGTTACACCCAAATTGGTAAAAAGCATCGGGCTGATTCGGAAAACTAATAGTTCTGAGAAAATTGAGTTTAAAGTTTTTGTACTTAGTAAATCTTTAATGGAAAGAGGATTTTTAGCTTGGTTTATAATACATTTTTCTTATGTTTTGGATGTTGGAACCTGATTAATATGATATAATACACTTCAATGATAACCTTTCTGATGAAATTAGAAATTCGTTCTTGGACGTGATTTTTGACTATGCTTAGCTTCAATGGCCCGTATCTCGTAATGTACTATGCAGGTATTAAGGTACCTTTCGATATGACGATCCACATTTACCTATACGTAATACATCTCATCAATAACTTCATTTTCCAAGCTACTGCCATTTTACAGACACCTGTCCTTGCATTTAATTAACTAATAAACAAACTAGATCTTGACAGCCATTAATTCTATAATTACCACTAACGAGATGATCATCCATAAACACAATCATATGAAATGTAATGTCCTGTCATGTCTGGAATAGCAAAAGAGGCCCATTTGGGGTGACATGAAATGTCTAATTCTGTTATCCTTGACTAGAATAGCTAAAGAGTAAACAGGGTATCCTTAAGGTTGATCGAAAGGATGTTTCTGGAAATTAGAAACTGATTTTAGAGGTACTTGATTACATTGAACAAGTAAAGCTTAAAACACTGAACAAAATGGTTTTTGTTTGAAGGAAATGGGACATACGGTTGTCAAGATATGCATGATTTTAGTTTCTTTGTTTTCTATCATATTTGCTGATATATTGATAAAGTTAATGAGCAACATTGGCAATATGTGCTCATTAATATTCATATTTTCCATTATTTACCAATATCTTATGAATAAACCTTCATACTATTTTTATTTTACATAATTTTAACTTGAAACTTTGCCAATGTGTTTCTATGGCCTAAAACATTAACATATGATTTACCCGCCCATCTAATTTGCATATTTGCATAATTAATGGGCATTATACAAAAAGCTTATTAATTATGTAAATATGCAAATTAGATGGGCGGGTAAATCATACATTAAAGTTTTAGGTCATAGAAACATATTGGCAAAGTTTCAAGTTAAAATTCTTAAAGGTAAAAGTAGTATGAAGGTTTATTCATAAAATATTGGAAAAATATTGGCAAAAATTAATATTAATGAGCATATTTTTCCAGTTTTCCTCATTAACTTCATCAATGTATTGGCAAAAACAATAGAATACAAAGAAACTTTAAACAGAAATATCTCAAAAACCGTTTGTCCGATTTGGCTCAAACTTTGGAATTTTGATTTTTTTGCTTAGCTCTCTGCAACAGGCCTAATTTTATGTCAGTCAGAGCAACTTCATTTTGCCTTTAATACCACCTTAATTAACTGGAATGAATAAAAGTATGTTCTTGGAAGGGGGCGTAAATAGAAAAGAAGGAGAAAAAAAAGCTAATAATGCTTTCAGCACGTTCCCTAACCATCTTGTTTTACAGATCTGTCACCTCCTCAAAAGAGCAGGTCCAAATTTGCCACAGAGACGGCTGATATCAAAAGGAAATGCTGTCTCTGAAGGCAGTGAATTCTGCAGACTATGAGAAGACTGTGTAAATATATAGGACAACTGATTACTTCTTTATGATTGTTGATTCATTCTATTTCAGCATATGACTTGATCCAAACTCTCAATTGACTTGAAATATGTTCACCTATCCTTAGTAGACATCAGTGCATGCTGTATTTTTCAAATGATTTAGAATCCTTAGCTGACAAGAACACATCGTTACAACAATTCATGTCTGGACTTCAACATTCTCAATTTACATGAATAGATCACATCAAATCCCAAAATCAGTTCGTTTTACTCCTCAATGTGTGAAAAAGCAGCTACATGTACTAGGTTCTTATTTTACATTTGTACATCCTCAATTTGACTAAAAGCTTTAAACATCTTTGCCATCTTCATGTAATTATGACAGTCGGGTCCTAATAGATTCAATATGTGCTAAATATTTCTGACAATGCACAGCATAGACTCAACTTTGCCCCACTTTCAAATTTAGAATACAAAGCAGTAATTTATAGCACTAGCATTGATATTGAAAATGGTCCGTCACACTCTCCCTCTCCGCCAGGTTGATTTTTGTTTTTCTTGATTAACATCCCATTAAGATATACTACACTTAATGAAAAAGGCCTTAAATGAACTCCATTATTCCTTTGCTCTTAATCATAAATGTCAAACTTGTTACAAATTAGTTGACATTTTAAAATTGCATGTTTGAATTTAAAAAGGTAAATACCGCTTTTGAGTGTTTCAACATATCATATTTTTTCCTACTAAAAGTTTTAGTTTGTCTTTAGACCTTTTTTTAAATGCTGATTTATTTAAGTCTCTCTCCTGAATTCTAATGGGGGAACATGTGTATTCCCATTATTTTTGTTACAACTTGCACTCTTAAACTGCTGACATTTGTACCAGCCTAAGACAGTGTGATTCTCCCATTTTTCTTGGATATCCCTAAAAAGCACATTATATTTAACAAAGGATTTTTTTTTTATTACTGATGGAGATCTGAACGAGTCCCTCTAATTCCAAATTTTTACAGAACCCCACATATATATTTTTGTAATGCCTACCAATAAAAGCCATCTTGAACTCACTCCACTTAAAATGCTTTAACATGCTCTCTATTTTAGAAACAAATAAGGAAAGATGTAATTCTAATATCCAAATGCACAATCAGAAAAATATGGATTTATTCAAATTAAATGGGTAAGGTACATATAATGAGAGCATGATTTTTTTAAAGATTCAAGGTTGTTTGATATAAAAATGAGGTTTCTAAATGTTTATAAGCTTGCAGAAATACTAAGTATCGACTGTGAATTGTGCATTGTTAATGATAAAAACTGCCAGTCAAAAGTGTTTGCGCACGCTTAAAAATGGGCAAACACAAATTATTATATCAAACGACCCAGACTCTTAACAAATTAATGGGTTTTTTTTTTGGTGTCATATGTATCCAATATAAATAAATCCATGTTTTCTATTCTATTTAGATCTTCCATAACCATCAAAATGGCTGAATTTCTGGACCACATTCGATGCTCATTATCACCTTGTTGCCGTAGAGAACATTTTCGGGTTATGAGCTTTTAAAAAAGTGTGCAGTTATATATTAAACTCCATTTTTTGAATGCGCAGAAGAAAGTATTCAGTATATATAGCATGCCATATTTTCAAATGTGCTGAATGCAATTGCTGTCGAGTTCTTTAGAACTATAAAAATATAAGATCTGTAAAAACTTATATAAATGTCGATGAACGGTTCCCGATATATAACTGGTTGAAGGTTTTGTGCACAAACACTTTTGACTGGGAGTGTATATGGCGAAAGGATAACATGATGTCCTGAAGCAATTCTGATTTATTCAAAACAACATAGTTACATATGATACAAGCCTGAAACATTCTCAACTAAGAAAAATTGAAATACACAAAATGGATTGATATTATCCAAAATGTTATGATAGCAGATCTACAAATCTTTGTCAAATTGATCATGCATTCACGATGAATACTATTCACCTTTATGATAGCTTTTGATTAAAAAACAACTTTCTCACAGCTTACAATAGCCATAATAGAAGTTGCTGTAAGCCTGGCCTCAAGTTGACTATTATACTGGTACAATTTTGCAGATAAAGCTGGGCTTCGAGGCAAAGGATATACTTAGTGTCAGTGGCTCAGGTTAACTGCTTTGTGAAGAATATTGACATTTTAATATAATGGTGTAATTAAAGTGCAACATCTATCGTAAAGTAACTTGCATGTGGTGCATTGTAAGAACTAGTTGAGAACCCATGGTCTAGATGTCCAATTTTGGTCCTGATATCTGAAACTTGGACTAGATCAGTGGCGTGTCCAGGGGGTGGCTTTGGGGGCTGAAGCCCCCTGCAGAGTTGCAAAAATCCTGTAAAATCAGCCTAATTTTGAAAAGTTTTGACACTAAGCCCCCCGCACAAATCCCCAAGGCCCCCCCCCCCACACCCCGCAAGGAAAAATCCTGGACACGCCAGT
>JXSR01S004769.1:158399-173182 GCA_000969725.1 Ophiothrix spiculata
AAAAAAACCCGCAAGGAAAATCCTGGACACGCTAGTGACTTGCATTATTATTTGACAGAGTTTTTTTGCAAGGCCCCCTTACAAAAAAACCCCGCCAGTGTAGATAGTCTAGTTTTTGGATGGTTACAGTTTACCAAAACTAAAACATTCAAATGGTCAAAGAGAGATTTGAGATTATAGATCAGATTAGATAGTCTTGCTGTGTCTGGTTTATGTCCCACTCCTTCTTAAATATCACTGCTTTAAACTAGCAGGATAAATCTCTATAGTATTTTAAAACACATACATTTTGCTATTTAAAAATTGTCTAAGCTTCAACGTTGATTCAAATTTTGATTGCATGATTCTACGTCTTATCTAATAACACAAAATTAGGGATCTCTTCAAAACTCACCAGTTAAAGGGAAAATTCATGATCCACTTTTCACCCTCAAGGTCACCTCTATCAAAATTGAGTTTCTTAGCTTATAAGAATCCTCAAATGGTATATGTTATGATCCCCAAACCATTTTATCAGACATAGCATTTTTTAGGAAAATAAGAAAATGTGTCATTTTCAAATTATTGTTAGGGCCCCGACAGTAATGACAACACAGTAGCATCCCTTAAGAAAATGTAACCATAAAAACGAGCCAATACAAGCTCGTTTTCAGCTCGTATGTGAACGTAATATGCATGACTTTGCTCATTTAACATAAACCAAGCTCGTACGAGCTTACTTACTTTATAGCGCGTAATTAAAATCAAGACCTTAAGCTCGTTTAAGATTATAATTCCGAGCAATAGTAATCAATTGTAAGCTCAAGCGCACAATTTTTATGAGCTTGTTGAAAATATGAGCAAATGCGAGCTTGTACTTGCTCACCTAAAATTATGTTCATAGATTTGCAAGCTCGTAAATTTTAGGAACTTGGAATTGCTTGGAAATTATGTGCTCGGAAAATACTTACATAAATTTACGAGCTTGTAAAATTACAAATTCAGAAATTTAGCATGTTATGAGTTTGGAAATTGTATAAGCCCGGAGTTGCTTGGAAATATAATACTTTACAAGCTCGTAAATTTTAGGAACTTGGATATTTTTAATAAAAATTTTATAAATTTTCTTCTTTAAAATTAAGATCATAATTCTGAGCAAAAGTAATCAATTGCGAGCTCGAGCACACATTTTGTACAAGCTTGTTAAAAATGAGCAAATACAAGCTCGCACTTGCTCATATGTTTATAGATTTAGAAGCTCGTAAAGTTGAGGAATTCGGAAATGCTCAGAAATTATGCGCTTAGAAAATAAGAACAAGTACAAGCTAATAAAATCACAAGCTGTGAAATTTCGCAAAGTTTATGGAAAAATTAAGCTAGGAACAAGCTCATAATTACAAACGTGTTATGAGCATATTTTAATA
This sequence comes from Ophiothrix spiculata, assembly GCA_000969725.1. Taxonomy (NCBI): domain Eukaryota; kingdom Metazoa; phylum Echinodermata; class Ophiuroidea; order Amphilepidida; family Ophiotrichidae; genus Ophiothrix; species Ophiothrix spiculata. The sequence goes on from JXSR01S004769.1 coordinate 159,803, forward strand.
AGCTTGTTACGAGCTTGTAAACAAGATTGTTACGAGCACGTTAACAAGCTTGTTACAATCACTTGTTACAAGCTTGTAAACAAGCTTGTTACGAGCACGTTAACAAGCTTGTTACAATCACTTGTTACAAGCTTGTAAACAAGCTTGTTACGAGCAAGTTAACAAGCTTATTACAAGCACGCATTAACAAGCTCATTACGAGCGTGTTACGAGCGCGTATTTGAAACAAAATGTGCTCGTATTTGAAGCGAAAGGCGCTCATATTGCGTTCTTATTTCAAATAAAACGCGCTCTTATTTGAAACAATTTCCAAGCTTATAATTTATAGAGTTGCTCGGAAATATTGTACTTTGAAAATTTCGTTATACATTTACGAGCTCGTAATTCTTGAACTTTGAAAATGTCTTTATAATTGAGGAGTTTGTAATTCATGTAGCAAAATTTTCATTCAAAATTTGACACCAGAGAAAATATATACTAACTAGAAATCATTTAACATACTAAAATTCTTACCATCAAGTTCAGAGGATACCTGTTGTAGTCATTGCACTTGGGCTGATACAGGATTCCCTTGACACTCCCCTTTGCTTGAACAAATCAAGCTCATGTTGTTTCAAATACGAGCACAATTTGATTCAAAAACGAGCTCATTTTGTTTCAAATACGAGCGCGTATCGTTTCAAATACGTATCATTTCAAATACGAGCTCGTTTCGTTTCAAATACGAGCTTCAAATACGAGCTTCAAATACGAGCGCGTTTCGTTTCAAATACGAGCGCGTTTCGTTTCAAATACGAGCGCGTTTCGTTTCAATTACGCGCGCGTTTCGTTTCAAATACGCGCTCGTAACGAGCTCGCAACGAGCTAGTAACGCGCTCGTAACACGCTCTTAACGAGCTCATTGACGTGCTCGTAACGCGCTCGTAATGAGCTCGATGACGTGCTCGTAACAAGCTCGTAATAATGAGCTCGTTACGAGCTCGTAACAAGCTTAATTTTTTTCGTAAGGGATATGGGGATTTTCAAAATGCTGAAAAGCTTGTAAATTGGAAACGAACGGTCGGAATCAAGTTTAATTTTCAGTATATATTTATGTTGTACTCTTGTTTTTATTAAGCTAGAAAAGGTTTTAGTCACATCAAAATCATGAATTACACCTTTAATAGTTCTGAACAATGACAACAGCCAGAACCAGGTCAGCTGCCAGTTATGTTTTGAAGCAGCCCTTTAGCAAAGTTCAGCACAATATAGTAATTGAATCTAACAAATTTAAAAGCCCCTCTGTGTCTATAAACAGTAACAAATTGATAAGATTATAAGTAGTTTTAACCAAAAATATATATATTCCACCAGTGCAGGTACACATCCTATAAAAAACCCATTTGTAAACTATTGCAATTAACAATATCATCACATCATTTCTAGCAGGAGCCACCCCCCTCAAGAATTGCTTTTCTTTACTCAACAATTGCTAACCTCTTTTGAACTCTGTAAAGCAATTGTGGCTTTCTCATTTGAAGTGAGAGAAAATGAGATGGAACGTAGGCGACACCTTTCAATTCATGTTATTCAAAGTGATACCTTCAAGGAGTGTGGCACACTATGTATAGAATTGCGTAATATCTATAGAGAATTGTAAAAGCAGTTAAAGGTTTTTGCCCGTTTATATAACATACTCTTTTTCCATATTTGAATGAAAGGTCATCACCTATATAAAGTAATCATAAAGTTTCATTCTCAAACCTTGAGCCAAATTAATGCTACAGGCAAGTATGTGTCTGAGAGTGACCCATAGAAACATATAGGATATTTATTCTTGTTAACAAAATATTCCATTAATTCAGCACTTTTTTGACCATATCTCTTCAACGAAACATAATATAGATGTTAAAATTTACCGAGGTCATAAGAAAAATATGCTCTTTCATGTGGTTTCAAAATCTCTAATTTGATTTTGTGAGTGAAAAGATCGGAACACACACCTTTAAACATTTTGTCTCTAATGTTTATATATTTAGCTACTGAAGTTTGGCGGCTTAAATAATCAAAGTTTCCAAAATACAAGATAACATTTGAATATTAATCTTAAATCTAATAATACAAATTGTATCAAGCCTGGAAGATTTCTGATTTTTTAATGTGTCTTATACCAAGATAGATCTTACACTTTACACAATTGAAACTGGCATACCTTTATCTTGTATATTCATTTTTGTTTGTGACAATTTACACCTTCCTATGAAAAATTACAAGGAATTAATTATCTCCCAATAATAAGTAATATATAACTACTATTTATATTCTAGAGTGAAATGTGAACATTGCATTGCTTGAAAATTTCCACCAGATTTTTAGAGTATACTTCGCTGGTTTTGAGTTGCTGAAATGTTAGCAACTATTCACTTAAGTGATTTTAAGTAACTTAATATATGATTGATAATATACATCAACATTTAAGTAAGTTAAAGCAATACTATAAGATTTTGATTAGAAGTAGTTTTGAGTAACAACAGCCTTATATGTAGGAATTTGACTATTTAAAACTGTTTTCAAGTGTATTTTGTCAAAAGCGTGTTATACCACAGAAAAAATGGATAAAAAGCACATGCATGCTTTCCTATACTAATTTGATTCAACAATTGGCCATAACAGAAAAAGTATACATATTTAAGCCAAATCATTAGGAGAGTATTAATATCTACCAAAAACAAACCATTAGGATAAAAGGGGGAGTTTCATTTTTAACACTTTATAGTATTGCTTTAAGCTATTTTTTAAAAGTGTTTCAGCATTAAACCAGTTCACTGAACCATGTGTGCACCTATGCGATTATGTTCATCTTTATTTAGATACCAACAGCTACAAAATATTAATCTTGGTCTTTTAAAAAAAATTGACATTCTATATCTTTCATGCCAATGACCTTGATACAACTTTTAATTATAGCTAAACGTGTAGGAACAATAATTGAACTTTATATTAAGATAAACATTTTCAAATTTCTGCTTCACATAATAGTAAGGTTTTTTTCACTTTACAGGCAATTTCCTTTATTTTTCAAAACACACAATACATGCAACTTTGATCATTATTTCACAAGTACGTTATTTCTCCATCCCTTTCGTAAATTGTTATTAGTATCAGGTATCAGCTAAATTTATGAAAGAGAATAATCGGGCCAAAAGGAAACATTCCCCAGGCTAGTCAAAGATACCAATATCATGGGTGTTCAATATGTTTGGAAAGCACACATAAGTTGCTAATTGTATCACAAAGTAAAGGAAGTAGAAGAAAGAGTCTCGAGGGAATCTAACGCCTGCACGCCATTAATCGAGAAACGTCCAAACAGGTTAACAACCCTCGCTTATGACGAGGATGCTATCAAGGCCTGTGCATTAGGCAGCGATAAGTAGGAAAGCTTTCAGAATTCTTAGCCATTATGATGGAACACAATGGCCAGATGCAGACAACACTTGTTAATTTCTTTAAAAGCAATGGTTTTTATATATGTGGCTGTCCAGCCCATATGAGACGTAAATGCCCGAAACTTCATTTTGCGCTATACAAATACATGTCAAGGTCACAATTTGCCGAAAATGATTTTTTGACAGATTCACAATCCTTGTGCTTACTACAAAATACTAGCAAAGTTTAAATTCAAGAAAATGATAGGAAATGTGAAATAAATCTGCATATTTTAAGACAATCAACAGAAAATATAGGGCTTACAGATCTTCGAACGCGTTTATCTCAGTTATACGTTTTACTCCCTGACAACCTTTGTCGGACCATAACTTGACTTCTGGAAATCATGGGAAGTTCATTAAGGTGTCTTTTTAATCCTCAAAGCATGATCTTTGCAAATAATTCAAAAAGCAAAAAATGACAAAGAGTTGGCATTTACGGCTGGTTTGGGAGGGACGGCAACATATAATATTTGCCTGAACACTTCAGCAGTTATGTGTCATATTATCTCTTATATCTTGTAATAATTACTAACTCCACTACTAGCGTTAATTAAATTGTGAGGCACATTTTAATGTAATAGTCAAAATTGAAAATTAAGGGATAAACAGGTTAATACTTCTCTTCTCTATTTGAATCAATAGGGCCGGGTTCTATTATTGTAATAATTGAAGTGAGCTTTGTTAAGGAACTACCACGAGATCTATGGTATATTTATGTCAATCCCTTTAATTAAGGAATAAAAATAAATTCAATACTGGCTTCTATGGTAGAATGCAAGAATTTTATTGTGATAATGATAAATGAAACCAATAATTGAATATATTTTTCTAAAAAAAAGAAAGTAAAAATGTAGCAGAAAACTTCAAAACCTTTGTGTTTTTAGAGCATGATATTTTAACAAATTAAATAGTACAAACTCATATTCATAACTCTGAGAGAAGAGTTTGAATATAAAATGAACTCAATTCAATACAGTGCTAAAATTGAATCATCAAATCTACTGAACATGTAAATATGCATTTCAGTTTGCACAGTTCCCATTCTATTAAAACAAGAAGCATTTGTAAGAGAATCTCAAGATCATCTAACTTCATTAATAAAATAAATGAGCTATGAAGCGATGTTCTTCATCTCATCATGGCAGTCTATTTAGAAGACATTTCTACAGGGCATCAATACTAATCTACTCGTCGTCTCTAGTGGATTATTTATCTTGACGGATTAAGGAAGACACAAGCATTGGCAATATTGATAACTTTCAAATGATTATTGAGAATGTAAATATGGTTATTGCTTACAGCATAAGTTACCTTTTGTGTAAGCATGCAAAAAATCATTTTTTAATTTTACTTACCGATTTTTTTCAGATAAGACTTCAATTCCAGGTAAACCTCAGTCTTAGAAATGTTAGAAATGATTTTTTTTTTCAATTAAACATTCATCAGATCTACTTTGTTGTGCTAGAATCAACAAAGATTATATTCCAGAAAGCTTTTACTCTTTTGAAAATAAAAAGATTAATAAAAATCACTAAAATTGAGTTCTCCTCAGAAAATTGTACAAAAATAGAGGTAGTTATATACTCAATATGACCAATATATTAAAATATCAATGTTAATTTGTTCACCTAGTACGAGTATTTGACATAATTTTTCAAACTTTGTTTCAAACTCTCAATTGACCTAGTCCATCTAGATGGACCTCACAAGCAAGCGCCGTAGGTGCTTTGCGTTCGTTTGCGAGGTCTATCTCGATGGACTAAATTGACCATGTATAAATTTACTATCTTCATTAGACAACATTAAGCTGTACTTTTTTTTTAAATTGCTTACATACAATCCTATACTGACAAGAACACTTTATGAAACTTTCATGTCTGAACTTAAATATCTACAGGAATAGATCACATCAAATCCCCAAATCAGATCCTTTTACACCTCAATGCGTGAGAAAGCAGCAGGTTTCACTTCCTTAATTTGACTTCCATACAGAACGCTTTTAACATATATTCACCATCTTCATTTAATGATGGCAATCACGTTGTAATAGCGTCAGTATGTGCTGAAAATTTCTGACGATTAGCGGCATGGACTCAACTTTGACCCACTTTTTAAAATTGCATGTAAAGAAGCAATTTATAGCACAACCACCTGTATTAAAATGGTTCAACACGATTTCACACTGTAAGGTGATTTCCCATTTAGATACATTGCACTAAATGAATCAAGCAAATGCTATAAAATAATTACAACAATGAAAGTTTAATGGAATATATCCACTTGATATTAATAATAAATGCCAAACTTGTTTCAAATTAATTGACATTTTCAAACTGCATGTATGAATTTGAAAATGCAAATACTTGTCTAAATATTTAGCCAACTTACTTATTCTTATCAATTTCCTCTTTTGAATGACTTATGTCATTTTCCTGTAAGATTTTCTAGTTGGGGTAAACTGCTAGAAGTCCAGTTTATAAATCAGCAATTGAAGATAAAGAAAACAATATGATGATATGTTGTTTCTCCTTTGATGATACTTTTTATCCATAAATGCAAAAGTCAGTTTTCATAATAGTCACTTAAGTACATCAACAATAGTCTATTTACTTTATGAAAAAATACTATTGATATGCTGTTTAATAATCAAAAAATCATGTTAGTATCAGCATTATAATAGTATGAGGATAGCCTGGAAAATTGGTTTCTTAGTCACACTTCTTCCAAATATCAGTAAGGGAAAGTGTTGACATTTTACTCTATCCAAAATGCATTTAAACTTTGTTTAGGAAATAGACAATTTGCTAAATCAACTGCAAGCTATTGACTTTTGAGTCATCTAGAGAGCTTTGTTTACAGTTATACTAATATATCAAGATTCTATTGATTTAGTATGATAAAAATCTCTTCATACTACCTTATTTTAAATGAGTTCAAATTTCACTTCAAATTACTGAAATCTTCTCTATAAAATGAGAAATATTTCATTTGTGTCGCTCTCTTATGATAATGTGAATTGTTGATATAGCAATTAAAACTCCATATTTGGACTATAAGGTAAAGTTTCACAATCATGTCTTTAAATTTTAAAAGGCAAACATGGACTTCAAAAACACCAAAGTATGATCACATTTGTATGTAATTACATATTAAAGAAATTAAAAGATGCAACAATTTAGAAACTACTTTGTGCAAATAATGTTGAGATTTTTCCTTCAGTGTACTATGTGACATATCGGATTAAGAATTTAAATCAATTTCTCAAACTTTGGAGGAGACAATCTCAGAGCATTTTGTAACCTTGTTTTTAACCCTTATCTCACAGTGTCTGTGACATCTGTCTCCTGCAGCTATCAAACTCACTGGCTCTGTCATAAACAGACACTTCTCTCTATAGCCAGAACCCTATATTGCCAAGACACATCTTTACAATTTACTATGTGTCTGCATTCCGGTTGGATTGTATCCTCAATGTGTTATCCCGCAAGCACTTCCAAGTATTTGGTCTCATACACGGACAATTGCACATATATTTGCCAATCAATTTTTGCCTGAGTGTTTGCCTTTATTTAATTTTGTGCCTCGGTTTCATGGCACATAGTTTCACTGATACCTGCAGGTTATTGCGAAGTCTGCGATTGATTGGTGACATGAGTTGAAAATAGTAACCTGGGACCTGGGATGTATTCTTGAATTGATAAAACTTGAGAATTAATACACAAGTTGAAAAAAGGATCCTACACCTTTGAATGGACAATTGCACATATATTTGCCAATCAATTTTTGCCCTGAGTGTTTGCCTTTATTTAATTTTGTGCCTCAGTTTCATGGCACATAGTTTCACTGATAGCTTTAGGTAACTGATGAAGTCTGTGATCGATTGATGAGAAGAGATGTACAAAGCAACCTGGATGAAACCATTCATATGAAATGAGCAAACTTTAAAAATGGTTGAATAAAAAATTTGGTTAATAATCCCTGGATAACATTTTTTAAAGTGTGCTGTTCTCAAGGGAATCAACATTGGCAATGTTGTATCATAACATTTTGGATTGTGAATGACAGTAAGGCCTAAAAAATTGTTTGATTGGCGTAACCCAACCAACTCTATTTTTACTGCCGACCTTTAATATTTTGATTTTTTTTGAGCATGGTAAGAAAAAGTGAAGATGTTTTTGTATATGTGTAGTATATTTTGTGTTCTTGTATGTGAAACATAGACTTAAAAATTATATTTTTTTTTAAATCTGACCTACCTACCCTATTTCTTTTCTATGTTACGCCAATCAAACAATTATTTTTTAGGCCTAATGCACAGACAAGCAGAATCATCATAAACAAGTTTTTGATTTTTAAAACTGAACAGTTCTGCTCAGTTCTGCTATGTTTAAGCCTGTAGCCAGGGGTGTACAGAAGGAGCGTGTGCAACACAGGTTTCATGCCAAAACGCAGCTTATTTTCACCAATTAGAGGTCATTCCGCACATCGGGGTCAACAACAAAAAGTCTATCCTGGCTACGCAGGTGAGGATATTACTTTATTATGATGGTCTTAACAATGCATGTATATTGACATTTTCCCATAAAAACTGAAAGCACATGTTGGTACACTTTAATATATCTCATCATTAACTTCATTTTCCAAGCTACTGCCATTTTACAGACACCTGTCCTTACATTTAATTAACTAATAAACAAACTAGATCTTGACATCCATTAATTCTATAATTATACCACTTACGAGACGGATCATCCATAAACACAATCATATGAAATGTATATTCTGTCATGTCTGGAATAGCAAAAGAGGCCCATTTTAGGAGATTTGAAGTGTCTAATTCTGTTATCTTTAAGTAGAATAACTAAATAGTAAATAGTATGGTCTGAGAAAGGACATACATGCCTCTGTAAAAAATTAGAAAGAAGAAACATCCATTTATGAAAGGCCCAAATTATAAACTATTCATTTTGATTAACCATCTTTGTTTTGATATTTGATCTGTCCCCTCCGCAAAGAAAAAGAGCTAGGTTCCAATTTACCATAGGGAAGGCTGATATAAAAAGGATATGCTGCCTCTTAAGTTAGTGAATTTGGTAGACAACAAATAAGTGGAAAATGTTCAAACTTCTACACTACCAAATTATTGCAGCTTTCTAGGAATTTTAACCAGAGGTATCAAGACCTGAAGACGTGGTTGGTTCCACGAATGTGCTTCCGGGTAAGCTATAATAATTTGTAGTGCAGAAGTTTGAACACTATCTGCTTAACTGATTACTAATTTATGATCTCTAATAAAAACGTGAAAATTTTAATTCATTTTCAGTATATGACCATCAAAAACTTGATCCAAACTCTCATTTGCCTCGAAATATATTCACCTACCCTTAGTAGACATTTTCAAAATTATTTAGAATCCTAAGATGACAAGAACACAAAGTTACAACGTCTGAACTTCAACATTCTCAATTGACATGAATATATCACATCAAATCGCAAAATCAGTTCGTTTTACTCCACAATGTGTGAGAAAGCAGCTACTAGGTGCTTATTTCACATCCTCAATTTGACTAAAAGCTTTAAACATCTTTGCCATCTTCATGTAATTATGACAGTCAGCTCCTAATAGATTCAGTATGTGCTAAATATTTCTGACAATGCACAGCATGGACTCAACTTTGCCCCACTTTCAAAATTAACATGTAAAGCAGTAATTTATAGAACTAGCATCGATATTGAAAATGGCCCATTATGGTGCGTTTACACTGTGACGACTTGTTTCGACGTAGGGTAACGTATTTGCAACTAAAAAGTTGTAACTGAAAGCGACTGATAGTAACGATAGCGTGCGTAGCTAGCAGCGTGTAAGAGCTTTAACTTACTTTAACTAACGATGACGGACGTAAAAAATACGCAGGTCTACGTTGCTTGCCGCTACCCCCAATACGTCACAGTGTAAACGCACCTTTACTCTCTCCCTTTACACCAGGTTGATTTTTGTTTTTCCCGATTAATATCCCATTAAGATATACTGCACTTAATGAAGAAGGCCTTATAAGAACTCATTATTCATTTGCTCTTAATCATAAATGTCAAAATATTACAAATTAGTTGACATTTTAAAATTGCATGTTTGAATTTGAAAAGGTGAATACTGTTTTCAAGTGTTTCAACTTATCATATTTTTTCCCACTAAAATTTTTAGTTTGTCTTTGGACCTTTTTTTAAATGATGAATTCTTTAAGTCTCTCTCCTGAATTCTAATGGGGAACATGACGTATATTCCCATTATTTATGTTACAACTTGCACTCTTAATCTGCTGACATTTGCACCAGCCTAAGCCAGTGTGATTCTCCCAATTTTCTTGAATATCCCTAAAAAGCCCATTATATTTAACAAAGGAATTTTTTTTTATTACTGATGGAGATCTGAACGACTCCCTCTAATTCCAAAGTTTTGCAGAACCCCACACATATATTTTTGTAAAAGACATCTTTAACACACTCCACTTAAAAATGCTTACATGCAATTATTCTCTTTTTTTAGAAACAAATAAGGAAAGTTAAGATTGTAATATCTAAATGCACAATCAGAAAAATATGGATCTATTCAAATTAAATAGGGAAGGCACGTATAATGCAAGCATGATTTTTAAAGATTCAAGGTTGTTTGATCAATATAAAATTGAGGTTTTTGAATGTTTATAAGTTTGAAGAAATACTAAGTACCGACTCTGTATTGTGCATTGTTAATGATAAAAACTGCCGGTCAAAAGTGTTTGCGCAAGCTTATAAACGGGCAAAAACCAAATTATTGAATCAAACGACCCAGACTATAAACAAATTAATGTTTTGTTGGTGTCATATGTATTCAATATAAATAAATCCATGTTTCCTCTTCTATTTCGATCTTCCATAACCATCAATATGGCCAATTTCCTGGACCACATACAAATAAACCACATGCAGTTATTGACATGTACCTGTGTAGTTTACTATTCGGTGCTCGTTATCACTGTGTTACCCAAGAGAACATTTTCAGGTTAAGACCTTTCAAACAAGTGTGCAGTTATATATTTAAACTTCGTTTTTGAATGTGCAGAAAGTATACAATCCGTTTAGCACGCCATATTTTCAAATGTGCTGAATGCAATTGCTGTTGTGTTCTTTAGAGCTATAAAAATATAAAATCCGTAAAAAAATATGCAAATGTCGATGAATGGTTCCCGTATAAAGCTTGTTGAAGGTTTTGTGCGCAAATACTTTTGACCAGAAGTGTATATGCCGAAAGGATAATAGGATGTCCTAAAGCAATTCTAATTTATTCAAAACAACATAGTTACATATGATACAAGCCTGAAACACTCCCAACTAATCAGAAATATATCAAAATGCTAGAAAAATTTGAAATATTCCACTACTGTGACACAAAATGTGTTGCTATTAGGCCAAAAAAAATAAATTGTTATCTTGCCCTCAGCGACAGACCCTATTCAAAAATTAAAAAAATATATATTAGGGTCAGGAAAGCACCCAATTTTGCTCAGATTGGGTGTTTTTTGAGAAAATATTGTAAAAATAGTGGAAAATGCACCCAAATTTAGTACTTTAGGTGCTTTAAAAAAAACTTATTTTCCGACCGACCGACTCAATTTTTCAGAAATCCCACTTGAGGGCAACACAACAATTATTTTTTTTGGCCTTATCCAAAATGTTATGATAGCAGATTTACAAATCTTTGCCAAATTGATCATCCATTCACGATGAATACTATTCACTTTTATGATAGATTTTGATTAAAAACAACTTTCTCACAGCTTACAATATAGCCTGGATCCAGGCTTGAAAGGGCTTAAGTCTATGTACTGTATTTTTAGTATCACCATGAGCTACCATTGAACTCTATTGGTTTCATTTGTTTACAAGGTTTCTATAATACATTGGTCTATCATGTTCCCATCTAAATGAGAATCCAGAGTAGAACATTTATGATATGACCTTATTCAGGGCAAACTTGTAGGATTTATGATGTATACAGAGGGATGAATAGTTATTATTAGGAGAAAATTAACTGGGCACTTCAAGTGAACATTTGAATTCAATTCTTTATCAGGTATTAGGGTTTTCTAAATAACTTTTCTTTTGGGTGAGGTGGGGTAGCTTGTAACTTCTTGTTGATGGGAGCTGGTATTTACTATTATCTTGTAATATTATGGGGGTGAAATTGTTAGACCTACATTGTACTTTTAATGATTTTAGGATTTGCAGCTATTAAATTGTTTAAAGTTTTCTAATATATCTTGCTTTTGTAACTTGTTGGCCTCTTTGTTTTAACTATTTATTTTGCAGGTCTAATAGTGATTTAAATTTGTTAAATTTACAATAAAAACCTGAAATTCACATAGAACTATATTGGCTTTCTAACTCAGACAAAAGCACCACAAGGACTTGAACCAAGTCTACTTACAATAGTGATAACAGAAGAGCTGTAAGCCTGTCCTCAAGACGACTATTATACTGGTACAATTTTGCAGATAATGCTGGGCTTGAAGGCAAAGGATGTACTTAGTGTCAGTGACTCACTTCACAATGATTTGTGAAGAATATTGACATTTTTAAATAAAGGTGTAATTAGAGTGCAACATTTATAGTAAGGACCAAAGCAACTTGCATGTTCCGGTATTTGAATTATTATTTCAATGATGTCCAACTTGTACTGTATAACACAGTCTACATAAGACTGGAGAAGGACAGACTAGGTTTGAAGATTTGGTATCATGATATTTGAGACAATCTGAGCTATAGTCTATGTCCAATGTTGGTCCTGATATATTAACATTAGGCCAAATATAATTAAAACTAGATGATCTAGTTTTTGGATGGTTACAGTTTACCAAAACTAAAACATTTAAATGGCCAAAGAGACATTTGAGACAACTCGGATATTATAGATCAGATAAGATAGTCTTGTTGTGTCTGGTTTGTCCCACTCCTTGTTAAATATCACTGCTTTAAACTACCAGGATAAATCTCTATAGTATTAAAGCACATATACATATTGCTATTTGAAAATTGTCTAAGCTTCAATGTTAATTCAAATTTTGATTGTATGTTTCTACATCTTATCAAGTGTCAAAAATTAGGGATTCCTTCAACTCAGCAGTTGCTATTGTTTTGAACAATGGCAACAGAGGCCAGAACCAGGTCAGCTGCCAGTTACGTTTTGAAGCAGCCCCTTATCAAAATTCAGCACAATTATAGTAATTGGATCTACATGTAACAAATTAAAAAGCCCCTATAAACGATTACAAATTGATAAGCGGGTTAGCGCAGCGGTACTTCCCTCGCTTTGTACCAAGGAGCCCATTGGACTGTCGTGGGTTCGATCCCCTGTCCAGGCGGTGTATGTGCATTTGGTTTTAAGTCCATACTCGCTTCCGCAGGTTTTTCTCTGGGTACTCCGGTCTTCCTCCTGCACTTAAAACTGTCACCAGATTTGTCCATCATAGTCTGCCCCCACCCAGGATATGGGAAGCTGCCTAAAGGGTACATATTACAATCTAACTACCGATAGGATATGCGCTTGAAAAGGCCGCAAAACACCTAAATGAAGTGAAATGGTTGTGACGATCTACCTGCAGCGAATCAGGCGTAAAAAAAAAAATTGATGTGTTGCCCTCACCCGCCCGGTCGTAAATTTAGAAATTCTACGACCGGCATTTTTATTTTTATTTTTTATTTTGTACACATTTGTTATAATTTTTTTGATATTTACGTGTTTTTCGCCTTGAAAATGCAGTAAATACTTCGGCGACTCGACGGACATGTTTTTGTTTGGAAGACTCTATTCGCAGTATCGAATAAATTCGCAGTATCGGACTGTGAATAAGAAGATGCCGATGCCACCTACCTAAAT
>JXSR01S004770.1:37117-52283 GCA_000969725.1 Ophiothrix spiculata
GTAGTATGATAGTAAACCAATGTTAGCTGCAACATGCTCAATGAACATATTACGTCATCATATCAACAGAGTTTATGACCATCGCGAGTGAGCTAAATCGATTATGGCCAATTTACGATGTGTCTCAATCGATTTGATTGACAGCTAGATGAATAGTACGATTTCCTGTCTCTACCGCCTTGTAAACTGACTGGTTGAATTCTAAAATGTGTCAAGTCTCACAGTTGTATTTTATGACGTGGAAATCAGACTTTGTTGCATAATTTTGACATACCCCAGCTCTAAAATGCTTCCAAAAACACATGCTTAACGGAGAACGACAAGAAGTCTTTATTGACATTATATTTAATTTTAATAATCAGCTTGTTGATATTTCAAGGAATTTTAAGTGATGGAAAATTGGTGTGTGAAATTACACGCAGAACCCCGTATATCCATTAGTCTTACGAGCTTTAAATGGCATTGTACAATTTGAAGGACATACGTATTTCCATTGTTGCTCTCTGTAGTTCAACTTATTTAACAAAATTGAGTCATGCAAAGTGATTGAAATGTTGCCATATATGACAAAATAGCGTAACCTTTTTAGGTAGCATGTTGACGTAATTTTGAACTTGATCCTGGATGTGAAATCACTAGTGAAGGTTTACGTGTAAACTAGAGACTCTAGACATTATGAATGCCACTAATTGGGATATTCTGACTTGTGTACGTAGGGCAAAAACTTGCAGTAAACATGACATTCAGCCAAGCAAGATGGAAATGGGACTGTAGCCTTAAGGAATTTGAGGGTTAATTGTGTGATGACAAGCTAACTTGGAAAATCCCTAGCGTTGGTCTAATTGTGCCTAGACAATGCGGAAGCAGTCTTGACATCTGATGGCAGTTGTGATACAAGACTGGAGTCAGTATGTACATATTGATATTAGCGAGGTCCAAATGGACATTAATGGTTTATTCAGAGTCTTGTTGATTGACGCGCACTCTTTACATGTGCTATGCATAAGGAATAGCGTGTGAAAAAGACTGCGCATCGATGGGCGTTGTACGATGTATATCGACAGACTCTAAATAACACTAAACTGTCGGCTTAGGATAGGTATACAAGTTTTCTGGACATGTGTAGAGAGAGAAAGCTCTGAAAACTACTTAAGAGTAAATCTATATAAGAACCACATGATCGACGGAAGAAGGGGGTCGGCAATTTTTGTTCATATTAGGCCTGTGACATCCCTATGACTCACTCTTCATCCCAGTGCACTAAAAAAATCACAGTGTTTCTAGATATAAAATAAAGAGTAGTACAAAAATGCATAGTTTCATCCTTGTTTCCTCACCTTCAAAAACATGTTCTTGAGTATTTGAATTTGCTATTCTTTATAACCTAGATATTTCGAGCTGATATTTTTATAACATGTTATAAACATAGTCACCTTTATTATAGCTGTAGATAAAAATAGCAGTGTTTCTATATTTTGAAAAAAAAAACATGTTTTATTTTTCAAAAAAATCATATTTTAGGCCAAAATATGTCATTTTTGATGTTTTTGTTTCTCTTATGGTCAGTAGTTATACATTTAAGTTTTATTGTGGTTGTAATATTTAATGTTGGACCCACTATAATCAAAAATAAAATCATTGTATTCTGGCTAGTTTATACTAGAAACACTTATAAACTTGTACCGTCCATTGAATATATATGTATACACTGTATACTTTGGGGTACCCCTCCCCCCGGAAACCGAAAATGAACTTTTAGATTATGTAATTAGCATGTGGTTCTTATATAGATATGACAAATCATGCCTAAATCATATAAAGTGCTTTTGTCTACTTTTCATAATTGGAAATTACAAGACATAGGATTAGGAAAGGAAGAGAAAGATGGGACTGTGTTCGTTAGTGAGGTGTGGTGTGAGGTATGTCGTCGTAAAATTCAGATTTTTAGAATTACATGCAAGAAAACAAAGGTAATAATCATTACTATTACATAACAAGTAAATCGTTCTGATATATAAAGGAAAAAACAATTATGATTCACTAATTCTATTAATAATACAGATCGCTCCCCTCATTTACTCCATCTGGAAGAGCTTTTCTAATTGCTATTCTACTGCTCCCCTAAAAAGCTCCAAGAGAGCTACATATTGAGCCCCTGCAAATTTCAAACGGCAGTGCCTGACTTGCATTAGTTGCTAGACTTCTTGACAGCATAAGTGATGTTGTGTGATATCATTGTTTACCAGGGAGGGCATTTAGATAAACTTTTGAACATAGTGGAACAACTGCACAGAAAAATGCTGCTCATCTCAAAGTTGAGATATCAGATACATTACCTGCATTTGCTAAGTTTTGGAGACAACTATTTGAAATGCATGCCATATTAAAGCCAATAAATAAAAAGGTAAAGGGAAAACATTAAATGCAGAAGGTACACTGACTAATGCAGTAAAGATTTTGGGCAGTCAATACAAGCAGTAAAAAAATATAAGAACAAAAATAAAAAAAACATAACAGGATGTTTCATTACTCTCTGACTGTCAGTTAAAGCTAAAATAAAACATTGTAAAAATTGTGTACCGGTAAATTTTTTTCCTGGGACACACAGACAGCAAGGGCAGACTGAACATCTTCATATTCTGTGAAAAATGTGTCAAAGATTCATTTTGGGGGCTATGATGCAATCTTATGTAATATGTTTGATGTTAGTTCACTTTTGAAGCAAAGCACGTCGAAAAGATAAAGATGGTAAAATGAGCCACTGGGTGTAATACAAAATAAATTTTGATAATCTAGACCTGGAAGGACAAGATTTATACTACACAACGCACCATCAAGTCAACCTTAAGCTAACTTTATTGGTTAGTAATCAATCAATCAATGCTAATCAAGCAGAGCAGAGAACTACTCGCAGAAGGTGATCATAATTTATCTTATTATTGATAGTTAACTTGATGGAATAAAAAAACCTGGTCAACTTGACCAAGTATAAAAATTTGTATACCGCAATATATCAATCGAAAGCTAGATATTATAGATAATGAAAAATAACATTTGCTTTTCCTGAATGAGACTCGCATGGTCATTACATTTGGCTTCATCAAATTTGAAGAATTTCTATTAAATGCACCAGAATAATAATAATAATAATAAAACATATTTAAGAATTCCCCAAAACAAATGTCACCGAGCGCTTTACAAAATGTAAAACACAAGGCATGACAAATAAAACATCAAAGAATATCAAAAACCAAAAATCTACATAATATCAAAATGGTCTGTGACGCAACCTGAGAGAGATGCGAAGAGAAACAGCGCATCGAACCCACGCCCAATGCGTGCAAGGTGACATTGCAGAAGAGTGGCAGGCAAGCTTCATGCCATAGTAAGACTCAAACATATAAATACCAATCATCAAAAGACTAGCTTCTTAGCGGATTAGCTATCAGGTTTAAACCAATCAACTTGCTTTGAAGTATGAATGTAGTACATAAAGAAGGATAAGGCGTGGTAAGCGTTAGTTTGAATATTAACTTGATAGTTGTTTTTGCCACATAAGTCTGTTTATGCTATCCATGGGTCTTGTGCATGTTAGCGTTTATCGTTTGAAAAGATTGATAAGTCACATCCAACATATCAAAAACTGCAAACTAGTATTACTCAAACTTGTTTCCAATGACATGTAAGATATGTGATGTTATCACTCAGCATAAAATTGTTCATAGACAATGTCATGATCTTTGACACTTAACTGAACTTTATTTTGTTTCATTCTTTTAATTTACAGGTGAAGCAATTGGATCACAAACGATCAAGCAAATGCCTTATGCTAAAATACAAACCGATGGCATCAAGATAATTGGCTTAAGTACCTTAAACTTGGAGATTAAGCAACCGTCATTATATGGCAGGAAGCAACAGAAATCCATTCTTGAAATGGCAGATCAGCTGAGATGCGTTATTGGGTCTTCAACTCAGTCAGCTGCCTTACCAGATGCAAACACAACATCTCCGCCTCCTGCACCAGATGCAAACACAACATCTCCACCTAGATGGATGACAAGCTGGAGTGGATACTGGCAGCCTGTCTTTTCATAACATCTAACACTATTCCAAACCATTCAGCGGTTAAGGTAATCAGTTTATTGCAACTACATTGAAAATGGTAAGTTTTTATGTAATCCAAAACAGGATTTTGTCCCGTTTCCTGTTCCAAGTAATGTGTTGAAAAGTTGAAACACAGAAAACATGAACTCAAGTCAGAAATTTAAAACTAGACAACTGTAAATTTACTTGCTCCGACCAACCAACATTTTGTTTAAAGACAATCGCAGTGATAACTTCCTACATACAGCTGAGTTTTGTTTTAATTTTCAATTGTCAGATTTTAGTCTAAGGGGCGCACCATTTGATTTTCAGGGGGGGGCATGGAAGTTTTTTGGAAAAAAAAAAACTTCGCCGCCGAAGGTGACGAAAAAAAAAAACTTTCCCCAAAGATGAGTAAGAAAAAAAAAACTTTGCCCAACTACTTCAAGGTAAAGAAAAACATGAAAAATGTAATTAAAAAAACTTTGCCGCCGAAGGCGGCAAAAAAAAAAATGCCGCCGGCGGCTAAATAAAAAAACTTGACTCGACCCCAACTTCCATGCCCCCCCTGAAAAATCAAATGGTGCGCCCCTAAACGTTAAAACGAAGTGACAAATGGGTTGCTGATCATAAACTTGATTTTCAAATTTTACCCTACATGATTTCATCTTCAGATATCTTTTTAAAACGGTCAGTGGCCCCCTATTTTTTCTTGTGATTTATCATCAACTTGACCCTTGCAAGATACCATCCCGAAGAGAAAATTAATTTCAAACGGTAGGAAATCTTATTAAAAATAAGAATTCCAACACTAGGGATGACAAATCCATGTTCTTAACCGATTCAAATATGGAAATTGACCTAGAAATTCTCTACCACATAAGACATTTCAAGATTGGTTATCAACAATGCAAATAACAGAAATGCAATAGCAAATGGCAATATGGACAAAGACCTAGGACAACTCCAGGAGTGAATTAATTTATTTCCCAGGAAAGTGTTTTACTAGATTTATTATTAACAATACCAATAACTGAAATGAAATCACCATGTTCTTCGTGCGACCCTGTCCTGCCAGGTAAACAGCAGAAAATGGTGGGGAAATTTGTTAGAGATAAAAGGGAACAAATTTGACTGAGTTTTTCACTAGTGCCCGGGTACCCAGGAGCCATAAAACAACTGACAAGCACATTAACCTGGTCCAGGGCTATAACCACAAATTGAGGAAAAAGATGGAGGAGCAACAAAAGCGTTCAGAGGAAGAGACTAGGCCTTACTATCAGAGTGTGGCCTCTAGCTACAACCCGAGTCCCTCTGTGTGCCCTCACAGGAACCGCAACAACAGAAATCATGGAAACAATGACATGAAGCTTGGCGTTGAGAAATACCGTACTATGCTAAGAAACTGATCAGCGAAACACATTTTGCTGGCTTACTGACAAGCTAATTTCAAAGGAAAGAATGGCAAGACATATCATTTACTATTGATCCCATGATGATTGCAGCTGCTAGCTGTTTGCGAGATCAGATTATGCAGTACGAAGAGCAATAATTGAAAGTATCAGCTTCAAGCAAACATCACAAACTTTTGAAATGCTGACTGCAGCACTGTGCATGGATGACCAGCTTCTCATGGCAAACTATCTTCTTTTTAGACTACATGATCTATTCTTCCTTGTACATGCTGTTTTAATGTGTTTTTAATGATCTCTGTGCAATTTGGAATGGGCTATTCCAGAAATTAACTGTACAACCCCTAAAGAAGGCATCCAAATTTTTTCTGGAAAAATTGGGAATTCCAGGTTTGATATTTTCATGCCTTCTTTAGGGGTATGTTCCATCTTAAGACACAAAATTGGGAATTTCTGTGTCTTCTTTACCCATTTGATCAAAAAATTGTGAATATTTTGGGAATATGCACTAAATTGGCGTAAATATTTTGAAATACCCATGCCTTCTTTACCATCATGGAGGGAAAACGTTGACTTATTTTTGGATTTCCCACTGAGAAATTCATGCAAAATATTGGGGAATCCCATGCCTTCTTTAGGGGGTGTACCATTAATTTCTGGAATAGCCCAATGTCTACGGTTAAATCTTCATTTTTTAACATTACCGTATCTGGTTTTAAGCTTCTTGACTGTCTATTTAATAAGTACTACAGAATTCTACAACCTTGCAGTAAGCTTATCTTTCTTTACTGGACTCTGAAGGTTAGCCTGTATAAACTGAACTATCTATTTCATCTACAAATGGCTGTGATTTTTATGCTATTTTTGGCTGCTTCAAAATTTCTTCAGAACATTGATTATATGGCGACATGTGTAAGCTTTATACACATTAATTCATCACCCCTTTGTTACCGACTGGACATATTTTCCAAAATTTCAAATCTTATCGCCGCACTTAAATTTCCTTTCTGCTCCAGTATCTTAGTACAGCAACTGCTTGGCTTGCTACCATCTTGAGAGAGGTGTATTCTTATCAAATGATGTTGAAGTGAATCCCGGTCCCAACGACATTATTAATGACATTTCCCCCTTTCAGAATCCCTTCAGAATGAGAACTCATTAAAAGCCTTTGCATCGGGGCATGAGATTAGAATTCCTGATTTCTTTTCTCACGAAGTAAGGGCTGAGAGTAAATTGTACAATTGTGTAGGGTGTGGCCATCTTTCTCTTTCTCTTTTTCTTGCTATCTTTTCTATTTTCGGCATCTTTTCAAAGATGCATTGGCCAGCATGCATAGATTAGCCATTTCTGGCTATCCAGGTTGGTACTTTTGTATGAGCTTGGAAGAGACCATGAGTTCATCATGGATCTAATTGCATGTGTCCGTCACGGACCAACCGAGGTAAACAAACAAACAAACAATTCTTCTGGTTTTGATTCAATACATTGAGATGATCTGGGTCGAGATAACAAACCAAATGTGGAAAGGTATCATATGGTAATTTTTGTAGGTTTTTTTTTGTTCTTGCCCCCCCCCCCCCCTGGAAACATGTTTGCCCTGTCTCACCCCCTCACAACACTGATGGAACTTTAATTGATCATTTATATATTAACAATTTGAATCTTATTCACGTTGTAAGCCCCCCATCATGGTCTTGGTGCCAGTGACAATTGTGGTGTATTTTTTAAATTTAACTCTTCAAAAACCTAAGAAAACATTTCTGCCAGGCACATTTCTTGGCTCTTGCCACTGGGTAGCACTTTCGTCAAAGGAATGGACAGTAAGGTTTTTACAGTCTAGGCCTTGGAATGTACTTGTTTGGAGGAACATTTCAAATGTTTATGTCCAGGAGTATCATCCTATCATCAAAATTCGTAGACAGAGAGGATCAAGGGATTGTGGACTTTACGCTATCTCTAACTGCTAAGAGGCTGCTCTCTGCAACAACCTTTCGATGATCATATTTTACAAAGACAGATGGGGATGCACTTGGTAAATTTCTTGAAAGCTGTGTAATGAGGTAATATCGATTGACTCGATAGACTGCAATATTTGCTTTTGCTACTATGCGAGTGAATATCAAGAGAATTATTTGGCAACATTGAATAATTTTTATGTCAAATTGTATTATAGCATTATTTATAATCAGATCAATGTAAGGCTAATGAAATGAAATCACAAATAATGGAACTTTTGACAATAATAAACTAATCATTTTATTTCATTGGCATAACACCATGAAGCCTTAATTGTGCAAAAGAGGATGCTATAAAGGCCATGACACATACTGAAGCAAATGGCTCTTGCTACTGGGTAGCACTTTCGTCAAAAGGAATGGACGGTAAGGTTTTTACAGTCTTGGCTTTGGAATGTGCTTGTTTGGAAGAACATATCAAACGTTTATGTCCAGGAGTATCATCCTATCGTCGATATTCGTAGATAGAGAGGATCAAGTGATTGCGGACTTTATGCTATCTCTACCTGCCCATAGGATGCACTTAGTAACATCCTTTTGCTGATCATATTTTACAAAGACAGATGAGGACGCACTTGATAAATTTCTTGGAAGCTATGAGGTAATAGATCGACTTGGTAGACTGCAATATTTGCTTTTGCTACTAAGCGAGTGAATATCAAGAAAATTGTTTGGCAACATTAGTTGCATTGCTTTTTTAATAGGACATGGTCTCTCCACTGGATATTTCTCTGATCCACAATTTGTTACCGGGGAAAATTCTTCACAAACTAAGCGATTATGCAGTAAAAAATGGAAGTTATTGCAGCACTGACGGTTTTGAGAGATAAATTTCTATGGGAAATATTTCATATTACAGTCTATACCGCTGTGCTATAACTTAATCAGATCCATAAGAAGTATGAAGAGTGATGATACCAATGATGCTGAACACATTTCTATGTAACAAATACATCCAAGGCAAAATGGCAGAGTAAAGGTTTCCGGATGTAGAATTCCATGGAATTTAAAGAAGAGAGCAGTAGGCATGTGGATGCTGTTACAAAAAAATAAAGGAGAAGCACAGCTGCTGAAGAAAGAAATGAAAAATCATCTTTTGTTCTACCACCGGGTTATTACAGATGTAGAAGGGGATGCTATTGATTTTGACGATGCAGATTTAGAGCTAATGCAGCCCTGGTATGGGTTGACCGATGAGGAGGTCACAGTTGGCGATACAGCGACTCATACAGATCTGATAGTGCTAAGGAAGGTGTCATGGCACAATTTCAAAAATTTCTTTCAATTGTCCTCATGTACTAAGATAGCTTAATTATTCAGTGTGATCAATAAAATTAAATGGATTAACATTAGGCCTATATTCTTCCTTTTTTTCTTCTAGAGATGTAAAACAAAAAAACATTTTTAAATGACATTTATAAAGTATTTTAACCATGGTACATAGTTTGAAAACATCAGGAAAATCCAACACCTAGTTGACAAAGACATGGAACTGTACATTCTCATAGGCATTGGTAAGTACAAGTTTAATTACTGTAAACGGGGTTATTTTCGCGAGGGTTTAATTTTCGCATCAACATCAAACCGCGAATATAACACCTACGTGTAACATTCTACGTGTAAGGTCTATGTAATAAAGCTTCAAAACGCTTATTAACACGTGCAAAAATGTTGTGATTGTCTGGTTTCGCTACAAATTCTGCTCGCGAAAATATTCCTGTTTACAGTAGAATAAATCACATTGGAATGAAGGAAAAAGGCATGCTTATATCCTTTTTTTTTTCATTACAGATCCACATCCTGGTTATTCCATAACATGGGACAACTGGCAAATAAGCTAAAAAGCACGGCAAAGCACATTGCAGCAGCAGAACAAAAACATTGAAGGTGTTGTTGTCTTCGCTGCACAGAATTGAATAAACAGCAGAAAACGTTCTTCTGAGGATTATGTCCATCAGGCAGCAAGCAACATGCCTTTGGACAGCAATATGCCCACTAGCGACAAATGGCCAGCTCTGCATGATCGCATGGTGGTACTAGTATCTAGAATAATCTGTAGGACATTTAGGTGCTTGAAGGGGTTCGACAACTGCATTCAAATGCACATTCCACATGACCATTAACATGAATCTAGTAAACGCTCTTAAAAATGGTATGTTTTTCCCTGTCTCATTTGTGTATAAATATGTATTGCTACAAGTTCTACAGTAGCTTCCCATTGGTGTGGATAGTATCATTTTAATATTTTCAATCATACATTATGTAAACATTGTTTCATGAGTGTAGTTGTAACCAACACTTCATTTTGATTGTTAATCGTATACATTTACAAGAGCCATCTGTAACTTGTGAATAAGCCGATCCGACAATGCATTGTGGAACAGGTCACGGGGGATAAACAAGCAGTCGCGGTCCATAGCAACATATACAAACAAAAACGGCATTCGGCGTCCCTGAGTTCGTTTATCAGCTTTGTTCAGCGTTAATTCTATTTCTCTCTGTGATGTTTTTTCAGTTTTATATATTTTTGTCATTTATACTTCAATATTATGGATGACAGTGTTGAAGATTAAATGACTACCACTTAAGTTTTTGTCTTTGTCTTGTCTTGTCTTTAATATGACGTGGTCCAAGAGCTAACAATGCTCAACGTCTGAAAGAAATAAGCAGAACAACTATAAACTACAAACTTATATCACTAAGTTCTTACACTACTCCACTATGCCCCCCAAGTCCATACCGCCTATGTGGCACAGAGCCGCGTAGAACGTCGTGGAAACTCTTGGGTAACATTACGGTGGTTGAGTGGGGTTTCTTTATGGCCTGGGGCATTATGGGACTGAAGGCGTGTGAGTGCGTGAGGTGTATTCCTTGGAGGGGTTGAATGGGACATGGGATCAGGGGGTGGTAGTAGCCTATCTGGGGCTACAGTGGGTGGTGTATTCCCTGAATGTGGGGGCTGTAAAGGCACATCTCTAGATTCCACTGATGGTGTGGTCCCTGGCAGTGTGGCAGTATTAACTGCGGGGGATGGCTGTGACGGTGCAACCAGATCATCACGGACAGGAGGGGGAACTGCTCCAGAACATTGTCTATGGGGATGGGTAGTGGGTGTCATGGACTTCTGTGGCTTAAGGCGCGGTAAGGTTATGAGATCGTTTGCCGCATGGTTGAGTGGGTGGCGTGGGATGGCAGGAGTATACTTTCTGAGGAATTTTTCATTTCATGAGTTGCTTTTGAACAACAAGTGCAGATAATAATAATAATAATAATAAATTTGCCCCAGGGTGTATAGGATAATAGAATCTAGCCATTTCCCGGATAGGACGGTGTAAGACGTTGAGCATAAATGACTACCACTTAAGTCTTTGTCTTGTCTTGTCTTTAATATGACGTGGTCCAAGAGCTAACAATGCTCAACGTCTGAAAGATATAAGCAGAACAACTATAAACTACAAACTAATATCACTAAGTTCTAACACTACTCCACTAAAGATGACATGACTTTTGATGATTTTTCTAGGTGGAAAGTAAAAGAACTGAAGAATTTTCTTAACAATTAATGAACCATCTTTTATACAATCAAAATTATTTTCTAAAAATACCTTTATTTCTTTTCTTACATCAACAGGCGTGACCAAATCCATCAACCCGATGGTGAGAAAGCTTTTCCATCCGTCACGAGCCGCTGCCAGGAAACCATCCATTGACTGATTAACAGATGCATTGTTTGATACTACTACGACGTCATTGCACCCCTTGAAGTTAAGGGACTAAATTGAAGTTAATTACGACTCATCTGATGAAATTAATGTTGGGCAACTAGTTGAGTGTCCTACCAAAGCAATGGTACCTCCAAGCCTGCCTGAAATTGCAGCAAAATGTGACTCAGACAAAGCATTAATTTACTTAATTGAGAACAAACTAACTTCAGCTGAAATAGATGCAATTGAAGAACTCACACGTGGTCAATATGAGGTACCATTGTGGCATGCCCAAAGAAAAGGACACATTACAGGCTCTAAAGTGCACAGAGTCCTCACAAGAATGAGGACTGTTGAAAAGGACCACACACACTGATTGTAGCAATTGGATAATTGACATTATGGGATATAAGCCTTTGGACACAAATCTCCCAGCTCTGAAATATTGGAGAATGCAAGAGCCCAATGCTAAAGAATCTTATATCAAGTTCATGCGACAAAAGTGCTTAGATTTTAAAGTTAGAGAAGCAGGACTGGTAGTGTCTAAACATGTGCCAGTATTGGCAGCAAGCCCAGATGGCGTTGTGAGCTGCACTTGCCATGGAGATGGGCTCCTTGAAATTATGTGCCCATTCAGCGTCATCGGTCAGGCACCAACCCCAGCAAATCTGTCGTACCTTTGCTACAACGGGGAAGATCCAGACAAAATTGAGCTAAAGAGGAGCTCGAACTATTACTCTCAAATTCAACTCCAACACCCGACATAGACTGGTGCGATATTTATGTGTACACAGGTGAATCATCTGAAGCGTTTTATGAATGTATAGAATTCGATGCAGAACATTGGATGGACATCAATGATGCTGCCATACTCTTTTTAAACAATTATTTAGCTAGCGAGCTTGTCAAACCTAAATTGGATAAGAATGTACTTGTACAAGGAAATAATGAGACACATACAATTGTGTAAACACAAATAAGTTCATCTGAAAGATCATCAACAATGCCAACAAAATCCAAACCCAAGAAACATAAGAAACTCAAACCCTTGTACATTTGCCCCGTTTGTGATGAGGAATGTAAAGAAACCTCTTTGATAACAGACAATGATGACTTGTCGCAAGTGGTTTCACTAGGGATGTGTGGAATATGATGATGCCTGGGGCCTACAACTGTGGCTTTGTGATGACTGTGTTTGACCACTTGATCAACGGTTATATCATGCCATTCATTTTCTCCCATAATTTACATAAATCATACATTTGATGTGTTACCATGATTTTCATTTGGGATTACAATTATGAAAGTGTCATACTGAATGTGCACATCTCACTCTTTTTAAAAATGTTAATTTATTTTATGGCCTACAGAAATAATTAACTGCAACTTATGTACTCTCAAACTGTAATCAATAACATATAATTTTGCTCATTTTAATCATGAAAACCAGAGCATGATGATGATTATAAACTGTAAAATCAAATGTTAAAAAGTATAAAATCGTAAACATGTTTAGACCTCCAAACAAATGAAAATAACACCTGACATTTTTGATATGTTTACGATACTCATTTTTTTAACATTGTTTCTTACATTGTACATGTATAACAACATGATAAACATTTTTTATTGTAATTTGAAAACAAAATTGTATTCTTGTAATGTTTATATTTCTGTAAAAGTACTATATCCCTGTGAAAAATCGAATACAATTCTAGAACACATTCCTGAGGTGCAAATTTGGAATACTTCCCGACTGAGAAAGTTTGGGAAAACTGAATGAATCTGGGGAGAGGCATCACATACTGAGCAGAACAAAGTTGAAAAAGACGGGCATTTCCTTTGCAGCAACAATCAGACAAGAGGCTGCATTTCATCATGCGAACTCACTTGTCAAATCACCATCCAGCCATTCTGGCTAAGATCCAGATTATTATATATTCAAAAATGATCTCCAGATCACGTGCCAAGAAGCAATAACAAGCCACTAAGAAAACCTATTGAAGTTGTTGAAATCAAAGACGTTATTAAAAGCAGTGACAAGAAATCCTTGACAGGTCCAAGTGGTGTTACCCTGCCGGAGGTGCTCAAAACACCAGACCATCTAGAGTTGCTCTGCGCCCTCTTCAACATCTGGTTAATAGAAGGCGAGGTGGATCCTGAGGCCATCCATGGCTGAACAATTTTGATCCCTAAAGGAAGTGACTTGGAGAATATAAACAATTGGTGCCCTATAACTGTTGGCGATATAGAAATTAGACTTCTTGGAAAAGTAATGGCAAACCGACTCGCTGCCTGTGCCCCCACCAGTTCACGTCAGAACGTGGATGTTACGATCATTTATTCACAATTGAAAGCATAATCCAGATCTCCAAATCAAGTATCTCTAATGTAGAGATAGCTTTTCTTGATCTTGCAAAGGCATTTTACACCATCAGTCACACGCTCATAAGTACTCAAAGACGGGGGTACGGATCTGCACGCAATCAATCTAATTCTCTCACTTTATAATGAAGCAAACATCCGCATAGAAGTTGGCGATCTGATCTTTGGCGCCCGCGGTATTGTTCTGAGAAAGACGAGACGCTTAATACGAAAGCACTTAGAAAGCAAGTGAAAACCTCTTTTGAAGGACTTGGCAGAGATGGTATTACGTGGATCATTGAATGTATACAATTTCCACATTGAAATAGCGAGACTCATCAACCGACATCTGCAGAGCGATGACAAACCCGAAACCGGTAAGCAAAAAATTGAAATCTCGCAGCCCATTCACTGGGGGCCTCCTCTTTGAAGATGGTCGAACCTGAAGGAGGTCGGTAAATAGGGTCAAAACCTTCCTACTGGGTATCGCAGAATCACGTTTATTAGAAATGTTTTCTGACATACTACATTCCATAGCATCTAAATTACCGGGAATTTTTGAAGTTGAAGTTTAATAAAACTTAAAGAAAGATGAGTAAAAGAAAACTAGATGAATCGCAGGTGGGAAAAATTTATTTGATTTTGGATTTGGGGGTCAACGTGAGAGTGAAGGCAGAACTGATGGTGATTCTAGGAAAAAAGAAGCAAGCAGGGAGTTTTAAAGTACAATGGTTAAAAGATGCTAATGTTGGGCTACAATTCGTGTATGACAAAGAATCAGACAACGTGATATGCATGTAAGTAAAACAAAAGTTGATAATATTGTATGTATTTTCATATCATAGACATAGGCCTACAGTACGTGTTTGATGAAATTTAAGTGACTTGATGTTTGTCTAACATTCAAGTCAAACACAGCAGAGGTGGAGCGATGTTTTAGCAGACAGAATAGGATTAAAACTATTTACAGAAACAGGCTACAGTCTTTCCACCTCAACATGCTGGTCAGGTTGTCTTGCTGCAGTTATAGTACTTGTAAGCTCATTCCCATACTCAAAGGCATACAACGTCTGGAGCTCTGAGAAGAAGAGGCGCAATGGAGCCATGCTAGTAAAGGAGCCAGTGCTGGATGACATTGATGGCAGCGATGAGGAGGATTAAGGATTTTTAACCCTTACAAAAAACTAACCAGTTTTGAAAATTCCTAATCCCGTGTCTGGTTTTGAAATAACTTTATCAAACCAAAGATATTCTGGAAATGAGTATTGTTGACAACAGGCAAGTGGACAGGAAATCAACAAACACGCATGGACTCTCTAGCCAGGATTCAATGCACAATTCTGCTCCTACACTGTCATGGAAAATGACTCCAAAGATATTCTGGAAATGAGCATTGTTGATAAGAGGCAAGTCGACGGGAAACCTACAAACACGCATGGACTCTCTAGCCAGGATTCAATGCACAATTTTGTACTTACACTGTCATGGAAAATGACTCCAAAGATATTCTGGAAATGAGCATTGTTGACAAGAGGCAAGTCGACGGGAAATCTACAAACATGCATGGACTCTCTAGCCAGGATTC
>JXSR01S004772.1:20815-35632 GCA_000969725.1 Ophiothrix spiculata
ACTTTTTGAGGTTAAAGTTTTAAAAGGGTACATTTCTCGGAGTATTTTGATGGAACTTTGGATTGACGCACCTTTTAAAATGCGAGAGAGACTAGCTAAACCAACTATTTCATAGGTCTAAATGAGCTCTTTAAGTACTTTGGATGCGGCCCGGAGATGCGGCCCGCGAAAAATATTGGAACTTTTTTTTGGCCCGCGGTAGTAAAAAGGTTGCCCACCACTGTTTTAGATTTTAGTTCACGATCTCAACGCTGCCTTGATAGCTCAGCGTTAGATCCATCCCTTCGTAATGCATGATTAACCCCTGTCATAATCCATGGTTCGAGTCCCTGCAAAGGCATTGGAAACAATTTATCTTTTCATGATTAAAAAATAGTTAGGATTCACATTTTCCTGAGCAGATGGACTCCCTTTACCCTTAAGCATTCAGAACTAACTTACTTTTCGTAAATGAGATTGCAACATGGTGTGGCACGATCCTTATATTTTTGATATGTTAGGGTCAAATTATAGTTCATTTTGAGCTACCAAATATTCTGTGTAACAAGTCATCTTTGTTATCTTATAATCTAGTAATATAAATTTCAATAACGGATAATTGGTGTTGTAAATCACCAAACATTTTCACAAAATACTCCTAAATGTGGTATTATTGATGTTTCATCACCAAGCCTCCGTTATTATTTATTTGAAAATACATTGGAACTATGTATCAGATTATAAGCTAACAAAGACTTGTTGCACCAAGTATTTGGTAACTCAAAAGAACTATGTTTTCATCCTTATTTATATGTTTGTCTGATATTATCGTGTAAGAAAGAACGAAAGAATTCTTTAGACTTATAGCCAAGGAAAACCCAAGCCTCTAATGAAGCTTATTTCCATTGGGGTCCTAACTCTTTCTTTAAAATTCAGTTTTTAGGGCAGGAGGAAAACCGGAGGACCCGGAGAAAAACCTGCGGAAGCGAGCATGGACTGAAAACCAAATGCACATAAAGCGCCGGGCGCGGGACTCGAACCCGGGACCTCATTGGTGCAAAGCGAGGGAAATACCGCTACACTAACCCGCGTATATTTCATTACTTTTGTTATTAGTTTGACCTATGGCTTTTTTTATTAAAATAATTAGCCTACAACTACAAATGCATATAATGCGTGCATGTGGTTCTGTTGTTGACCCATCCTTAAATGAACAACAAGCTACCATGTATAAATATACGCTAATGATACTCAGTGTGTCTTATACATTATGTATTTAATGAAGAAAAAAATGGTTGCATACTTTTACGGTCAATATGCGTGTTAATTGAAACTAAAACTATTTTACAATGTTTTTTTAAAGCTTATTCAGGATTAAACCTGCTACCTGTGAGTACATAAATGATATTTAGCGTGTCTTTTGTTTTGACTTATTTGTTATTAACTGAAATAGGTATTTATCATCATTGAAATTCTAACGTTGCTTTCCGAAACAAATCAAATTTATCCCGACGTTCTCTATTCGCCATGTTACATTCTGTTATTTTTCCTGTTCCTAATACAGGTAAAAAAGGCTATTAGAGTAATATACTATTATCTATAAAATGAAGCATCCTTGTCATCCAAGACATTTATTCTTTAGTTATTATTATAATTATTTATAAGTATTATTATTATTTAGCTTATTGGGTTTGCCTTTTAACGATTTGGCTTAAATATGTTATTTTTTTCTGTTTTTGACATTTGTTCAATTAAATTATTCGGGATACCCAATTTAATTCCGCGTGCATAGTTTAGGAAAGGACGCATGTCCATTTTATCCATTTTTCTGTGGCAAAACAAGTTTTTGACTAAATAAACTTCAACATGTTTTTAGATAGTAACACCACACCCTTTTGTTGTTGTTGTTGTTGTTGTTGTTGTTGTTGTTGTTGTTTTTACTCAAAGCCAAATCTGATCAGTATTGTTTAATGCCATGTCAACTAACGAGTTAGAAAGGGCGTTAAAATGTTATATATAGACTATTATGAGCAAGGGATAAGACGATTTACTCATCAGATTAAAGCAACAGAGGGATGAATTCTCCCTGAAAGCATCATAGAGCTGGTAAAGGTTCGCAGCTGAACTACAGTTATAATCATTAATGAGATGTTGACCTAAAGAATTAAATGTATGTTAGCTTTATTACCTATAACACTCAGAACACCGTTTCTACCGATCCACTCGGTTGAAGAAACTTGTTCAATCAACACAATTATCTATGTTGTTTGCCTTCTAATTCTAAATCTCGATACAAGCAATATAAGCTGTCAAACTCTCTTAGGTCACTCCTTTTTTTAATCCCTTAAAGGAAAAACAGTCAATATCGACAAACGTATTGGCCAACAAAAAAAAAAAGAAGAAGGTGTCAATGAAAAGTATGTCAGGTAATCATAATTGATTATTTATGTCAACTTGTTGTTACAATACACTCATCAAAAAGCTTAAACAAAATTCAGGACATTGTGACAAGTATTACCCCTATGAGATATATATCTTGCATTTGTGTTCTGGTAACTTTTTATAGCTTATTTACGTTAATTACAACTTAATTAAAGCTAGAAGCAAATGTTTGGATAAGATGACATATCGCAGCATTCTCATTAGTACTACAAACATGTTATAATCTGTACACTCTTAGCAACGCAAAATATAAGAAAACGCTTGCTACGATCTGCAATTATTTTGGTTTCATTTTGCGATTATTATAAAAACACAAAGCGTAACACAATACTCAAAAAGACAATAACATTCATTTTTTCAATAATTTTTGCTAATTGTGTTAAAACAAATAACGCAGAACGTAACAGATGCACAAAAATATAACACTTTTAATACATGAAAGCTTTAAATAGATTCATCAGGATTGTTCATAAAGTCAAATACATAAATAGTTATTGCAGCAAATCCAGTATAAAAAATTGGTACTCACTAGATAATTTTCGACTCCTGTCAGGAACCTTGATCACTTTGGTCTGGTGTTTCTAGAAGTTGGCAACACTCGTAAACACCAGACCAGAGTGATCAAGAGTCCTGACATGAGTCGAAAATTAAAAAGTGAATACCATTTTTTTATACTGGATTTGCTTTAAGAACTAATACATTTCCTTAAAATAATTGAGTGGAAAATATTCTATATTTTAGCTTTTTGTCGAAATATATAGAATCTTAGGATCTTAAAGTAGAGCACGATGAATCTGTATCATTTTTATACTGAGAGGGCATCTTCATCATAATCTGCCCTTCAGTAGATGAAGTCAAGAGGCGTTGCGTCCTACATCGCCTCTAGCGTAAACCGTTGGAAAACTCGTGGAAAAATGCAACTTCCGGGATGGTCACTAAAATTAAAAATAAATAAGAACACTTTTGTAATTTTTTTGAGGAAAGGTAAAAGTATGATTTTGGTAATATTTTCTTCAATACGTGACCTAATAGAAATACACGTAAAATGTATCTCAAATTTTCGTTTTAGAAATCCCTCGTCCCTAAATCTGCTAGCTTCAGTAAATCAACACTGGATTTCAAACTCACCAATGTATAGTTTTAAGCTTATATATCCTAACACTAGATGTTAGTGTTTTAAAACTAGTAAATATAGGTCCAACCAATATTTGCTGGGAAACAGTGGGCATCACTACAAAGTTTTTTTTTTCGCCTGTCAGTTTGATTATCTCTTTCACAGTTAGCATAAACATGATAAACCATACAAGTGATGTGCTGCACATGACAACTCAGTTTCAGGAGAAACATGTCAAATCACTTTACGTAAGTATATTCATGACAATATGCGGATCATAAATACAGTATTTTTATCTTTATTATTAATCGTGTCTAAAGATACAGGCCTAGGCTTTGAAAACTTAATGAATATACTGTATGTCATCTCTATTTATCCTATAGTGTATTTAGGATATTTAGAGTTTTGATTCGTTACCATAAGCTAACTGAACTGCAAGCTAATGTTGAAGAAAGAATATATCGTAATTGTTTTTGACTCTATCACGCCTTTGTGTTTATGATAAATATTTTTCTGAATTTAAATATATTAACAGGTTTTTTTTATATATATATCTTTATGCCTTACAATGCGGGTGCTGTAACAAACAACACATTTGATCATGGGCAAGTCGCTCGCAGACTAACTGGTGTTCAGATTGCACAACTATTAGAAAGATATTACGAAAAACAGTTCTATGTTTTGCTGTTTACGTTAGATCGCAAACAAATAATGCATAATGGAACACTGCTCTAGGTAATCAAGACCATGTTTATTCACCTAACCAAAAACTGTGTTCTGTTTCAACTTGAGTTTAAATCAACTATTAAATATTTATATATTGGGTGGAAGGTGGTTGCTCTTTTAAACATGACTGCATTACCAAACTTACACGTTGTAAAATTTAGACGTTAACATATAAGGTTTATGAAAGTACACTACTTTGAGTATTAACCCCAAACATTTTAAACGTTAATAAGGGTGTTATAATTATTAAAACAATGCTCTTGTCATAATCATAAGTAAAATAATTTTAAAACGAGACAAATAATATTCAGCTACCAAAACTAACTAAATTTCAATAACAACAAACGAATAAGCAAAACCACTGGAGCAAAATTATGTCAGGCGTATCAGAAGAACTCGGTCACACTATGTCAACTTTGTTTAACGTAACCCTCATAAGTATTATAGCATTGCATGTATGACTGAGATTACCTGGTTTTTTTGTTTTTTTTTAATCTAATGACATTTTTGGCAGAATTACAGTTTATCGACTTTACATTCATATCGACATTACAATTCATCCAAGTTCGCCGCCACTCATTGGACGAGAGTGTTCAGCAATCTCGACCTGCAAAGTTACAACAAGTTACGTAACGATTACCAAGCTGCCCAAAATTACAACAAAAATAACGAATAATTGCGTTAAATGTTCATCTTTAAACCTTATCTTTTTGAATCTTTACGTAGTTGTTATTAATTTTGTTAATTCTGTGCAATTTTGTCAATTCTCTCGAGTGTCATTGAGCTTACGCTAGTATAATTTCTACAACCATACTAGTTTGCTTTAGCTTTCTTTTAAAATTATAAGCAGGACGTATATTCATTTGTAACCATATTTTTAAAATAATCGCTTAAAAAATTCAAATAAATCCACTCCTTGTCTTCAGTTTGAGTAATGTATGAAAGTATACCGCGAATATTGCCACTACCAACTTCTCAAACTTGTGAATTATGATAACCAATATTGGTAAGTTCTTGAAAACAGCATATATATAAAATAACAACTATTATTAACTTCGAAATCCCCTACTTTCCCCTTAATCTAAGTATCTGTTCACTATACTGTGAGTATTGCTACAAGCTTTAGCGGTTTTGTGTTGCTTCGACTGTCATATCACTCTCCGGGAGAAAATTGACAACTTGTTGCGACGTCACTTTACTTATGCATATGATTACTCTTATTCCTCCAGGTTGGTAAATAATAATATACATTAAATCTGGAAAAACAGCAAGTTTTATTCACGAGCAACCGGCACCCGCAACGTCGGTTGCTCGGTGAGTCTAACCCTCTGGTTGTCTAGATTTTGATTTATGCGTCTAGTATCAAATGTAACGTCAATGAACTATATGCAAGAAGTTTGAGCCTATGTATACATTGATTTAGTAGACAATGCCTTTTTAAAGATTGATCTTGTCATCAGTTCTGTAGGAGTCTTATGAGTTAACAAAAAGTAACCTGCAAGCTTAAAACCACATAACACGTACTACGTTATTACAACAATCTAAGGTAGATAAGTGTCCGGCAACTTGCCATATCACATAAAACCTGTCAAGTTGGACATCATCATGTGTGCTGAGGTCTTTTTAATACATACATACATACATAAAATACATTTGTAGAGCGCCATTACATCAAGATCAGAGCGCTATAAAAGCAAAATATTACAAACAAACAAGAAATAATGAAAAAACCTGGAAACAATGGCATAAAGGAGTACATTAGATTGGATACAAATGTTTCTTAAGAGCTTTCTTGAAAGTACTTAAAGAGTCAGATTATCTAATGGTGACACTGAGTGTATTCCAAATACGAGGAGCAGTTGTTGAGAAAGTGCGATCAGAGGCAGATTGAAGCAATTTAATGGAGTTCAGAGAGACGAGTGATATCAGAAGTAGAGCGAAGACTAGCGCGTCCAGGTCGGTAGGGAGAGAGGCATGATGATAGATAGCCAGGTGCAGAGTCATTGAGACATTGAAACACAAAGACAAGGATTTTAAAAGTTATCCTCTCCCTAACTGGCAGCCAATGTAGATCCCGGAGATAAGGTGTTGCATGATCTCTCTTCAAGGCACGAAAGATCAACTTGGCTGCTCAATTCTGTATTCGCTGGAGTCTTTGAATGTCAGATGAGATTGATCCGAATAGTAGGGAATTTCCATAATCAAGTCTCGAAAGTATGAGAGCGCGAACGACGAGGTAGCATGTGTCCTTATCAAGACATTTTCTAATTCGCGAGATACTACGCATCTTATAATTGAGACTTGTGCAGAGCGATGTTATGTGAGCAGCCATTGTCATGTTAGTATCAAGTATAATGCCAAGATTACGCACTTTCTCAGAAGGAGAGATGATCTTGCTGCCAACGCGGAGAGTCACAGGAGGCATGAAACGGTGAAGGTGCTTGGCAACGGCGACAAAAAACTCGGTCTTGTCCTCGTTGAACTTGAGGCGGTTAAAAGTCAACCATGATTTAACTTCATCAATGCAAGCTGACATGCGTGAAACAGCAGAAATGATGGAGGCGTGGTCTTTTAAGCGGTGTAATCTTTATTAATTACCCATATATATGATATATTTCCAAAAAGTTCATATTTTGGGTCCAAAATGTGTCATTTTTGATGTTTCTGGGTTTTTTTTTTGTTTTTTTTTTGGTCAGCTGTTATACATTTAAGTTTTGTTGTGGTTGCCATATAATTGTTGGGCCTACTATAATCAAAAATAAAATTATTGTATTCTGGCTGGTTTATACTAGAAACACTTAAAAAATTGTACCGTCCATTGAATATATATGTATGCACTGTATACTTTGAGGTACCCCTCCCCCCCCCCCTGATCTGAACCTAAAATGGACTTTTAAATTACGTGATTAGCTAGCTTGAGACCTCTTTTATCCATGCATACCAAATGAGCACAATTGCACAAAGTAGTATTCAGTTACAATATCACAAAGCATGGCCTATTAAAAATTTTGCAATTAAAAGTATATCACTCTTCCATTCAGATCCTTGCTTGTAATAAATAAGGAAAACAACTAAAATGGTTCTTCTGACATGCTTTAAAATGTCATAACTAGCTAAGGCATTGTTCGATTGGTCCCTTTTTGGTATCAATTTAAAGAAGAGATATTGAACTACAAAATAATTTTGATTACATCATAAATCTGAAGCTCACGGGGGTGGGGTGCCCCTTAATTTATATGCGTTGTATATGTAAAATGGATAATACATGTATAAGGTTTAACAGCACCAATGTGCGTGTTTGCGTGCACATGAGGAGTCTTAAGTGGGGTATGGGGGGGGGGGATGATTGTACGGCATAACTAGCTATAACTCATAAAAAATGACCTTAAGTTAGAATTCGATCTTTATGAATATGAGAATCAGGCGTGTTGACGTCATGTGACGGCTCATCCCGAAAAGGGGGCGGGCTTTGCAGATGATATCAATTTTGATTTTATCATTCCATCTGTTACAGCATTTTCTAAGTTTTACAATTACATCTAACTTGTTGAAATTGATCAAGGCGATCAAATTTTAGGCCTACAATTTTGCTTGAATTTTTATTAATTTCTTTATTTTTCGCTGCCTATTTTCATCAGTTTCTCGAAAAGTTTTCTGTCGCAAAGTCACCCTTTTCGGGGCGAGTATATGTCGGATATGCGTGGATGTGGATAGTAAAAAATTGTTTTGCAATCAGTTAGCTTTCAAGGCCCGACAAAGAAAGACATTTTTTCTATTCGTATATTTAAATGGAGAAAAATGCAGATCCCTGAAGTGATCTCAAAATACAAGTAACAACTGCAAGATTAAAAGGGATTTATCACTTGAGTACATACTGTACATTTAACATAGTGCACATGCCGGATACACATGATGGGGATGGGGTAGGGTGGGGCCGTCAAGTACAAATGTTGTAAGCGGGCTTGACCACAATTTGTTAAAGCACTCCCTAATGAGTGATTTCTTCTGAAGCCAAACTACACCCTAATTTTTTGTGACTTTTCCTCCTTTCACACCCTAAATGAGAATTTCTCAAGTATCGTTGTCACACTAGAGTTCTATCTCCGATGTCCGAGTTTCTGTGTCGTGTCAAAATGTGTCCGCCAACAAAATTGAAAATGCACTTCCCAATGGAATTTTTCGCTAAAATTTGGCTCATATTTGCAGTATGTAAGTACAAATACATTCATGAATTAAAACAAAAGTTATGGTTTCTGTTGTTACCCTCTTAAAAATTTTCCACCCATCATTTTGATCACTAATATTGTTTCGTCTCAATCATTTTTGAGCAATAAAACGTATTAATTTTTAGCGGCCATTGTTTGATACATAATTAGAGAACAAATGATGTTGATATTTTGTGTTGATTATTTTAGGATGTTAAGCATTTTATGTGCTGTTTTGATGAACTTTTATCGAAATTAGAAATTATTGTGTATTATTATGCATATTACCAAATTCTTAATATAATATATATTTTTATAGCTCCTGAAGACATTTTTAATGATAACTTTGAATAAAAAGTGTCATATAAGCTTCTTTTAAGCCATAATAAAAATACGTCATTTTGACCAAAATATCAATGTTCCCTAAAATTGGTTTAATTTTTCTGTTACCAATTGATGTGCATGTAAAAAATGGCAAATTTGCCACGTGTAACAAGATTGCTATTGTCATTAACCCTCGTCCACCTAACGAATCGTCGCCAATTGCCCCAAAACGCTAAAGAAAGTGACTCCGCGTATCTAAGTAATTGTTTTTACATCCTCTGCAATCAATTAAATAGAAAAAAAAGTCGAGGGGTAACACATTAGATGGGGGAAGGGGAAGCCGTCAAAGTCCATAGGGGTGTTAACACACACACACACCCCCACCCCTCATATAAAAGTCACCGTTATGAAAACATATATATATATATCTGAATGCTATGAAGCTTTTGGCGAATTTTCCGACCTGAAGTACTTTATAACATCATAATTACGTAACGCCTTGGCCGATTTTCATGATTTTGGTATGCATGGAAAGAAGAGACCCTACTCTGTACTATGATTAACCACATTTTTGGCACTCTAATTGCATTTTCACAGGGGATAAAATAGCTTGCGATGGTTAAGGACCCTAACTACATAGCTATTATACACTAAAACCATATGTGGAACTTAAATACACCAGAGCCGTAACATCTTATCACAAAAGAAATCAATCATCCAGTGGATGTCGCACTCAAAACTTTTTTTTTCTAACGCGAGTGCAGCCCTAGGCACCACTTATCTAAGGTTTCTTAATGGACTGGACATTTAAGAATAGTACTAAGTACCGGTCTCCTTTGTCATGAATTTATGCTGAAGTCATATTATCTTGCAAAGACATAAAATAAAAAACAAGATTAGGGTTTGCATTATTGATGTTATAGAATCTTCAAAAATACGTATATATAATACTGGTGAACTTCTACAGCTTTTGCCTTAGACACAGTTTGTATAACATCATTTAGTCACAATGAACTTCTACAGCTTTTGTCTAGGAAACTTTAGTATAATATTATTGATTCAGAATGATCAATATGAATAGTATGCTTAAGAAATTAACAGCATTTGTTGTTTGTTTTCCTTTTCCTCCACCATACAACAATTGGGTAATTGGTGTACAGGTACAAAAATACTTATGAACGTTTGAACACTTTTGAAACTTTGGATTCAATTGGTTTTACCCGTTTTGCAAGAATAACCCATCCAAATGCACAAGAAGGGAGCCAAAGCATTCAACCGCGATGAAGGTTACACTCTAGATGACATGACTTGCATGACACACTTATTGCAAAACATCAGCGACCTGTAAAAGATACTACAATCGGTTTTGCCGGGAGAAAAAATGGACAGAGGCACTTGTTATCAAGCCGTCAGCCAAAAGGATGAAAGCGTAGCTAAAAGTCATGAGTATAATTTTCTGGACTTGTCACGCAAAATCGTTTATATTTTGTACATTTTAATCCTTATAACATACAAAAAGAACACGCTGAAATAACACAGGTTGAAGCGGTGAAATCCATTCGTTTCTACTATTTGGATAAATCTACAGTTATTCTACCTTTGATAAATTAGTCAGATGGTTTCAACGTGTAAGACATTACAACCACCTTGTTTGAATTAGGCTAACGCATATGGTTACAATTTACTGTCTAGTCAATGATTGATGGCTTCTCGTACAGAAAATGACATGTCTTATCACTAGGAATGAACTGTTACCCTATAAAGCACGAAATCCACGTATGCCGGAGACTTTGAGTCTGCAAAGTATGATTGTAATATAAACATGAGATGATTCGTATAATGTTCTTCTTATTTGTATATATGCCATTAAGATTTACGTGGTTGGTCTCTACCAAAATAAGCTTTTAAATGATCCTGAACGTATAGCACAGTTTATTTCACGAGGAAATATCAGTTATCACACTTACCAACTTGGTATTGAGAACAAACAACACAGAATTGAATTGTATTTGATTTTTATTTAAAATTACCAGACAATTGTGGCGAAAAGGCAAACTAGAAGTCAGTAACAATAAGCATACTTATAAAACATTAAAAATATAAAAGAAAATAGTACACTTCAAAAAATTTAAAGAATAAGTATACCGTGCGAGTCAAAAAAACTGCAATATGTAGATGAAAGCCATATTGTAAAAAAACATAAGTAATTTCGAACAAATAATATTAATTTCTAAATAGGTCATGAATTAAGCTTTAAAACGGTGACAGAATGGTGAAAATTGATAGAGGCATTGCGAAGATATTCTTTTTTGAATAATATGGTATGAAAACAGTTCTGTCCAAATGAGCATACCTCGTCAAACGAGTAACAGAGTAAGTACCAATATTGAATTGAATTTCTTGCCAACAACTCTTGAATAATAAGACAAACCGATTACATTGCTCTAGTGAAAATCTCTTCTTAATCTATAAATTTACATATAAAAGATAATTTAGGCGTTTTTTTAAAGTGCAAAATGAAATGTTTGGGATACTGTCTTAGAAGGGAGAGCTTATTAATCAGTCACTGTTCAAAATGCCTCAAGATCAGTTCACAAACGAGCAACGTGCTTTTATTGCTGATGTTTATTTTACCACCAAATTTCATGCAGAAGTGAAACGGAGATTCATACAGGGTGCATTCCCTCCATCGCGTGTACCATGTGCATCCACCATCTATAGAATTTAGACCAAATTCAAAAGAACAGGAACAGTCCATAACCTAAATAAAGAGAGACCCGGAAGACTGCGAACGGCAAGAAGAAGGAGAAACATCGACCGCGTTCGTCAGACATTGGTAAGGGATCGAGAAGTGAGCTCGCGAAGAAATCCCCTGCCACATGTGTCCCAGTCCACGTTCAACCGAAAATTGAATATTCAGGGCCACCAAGCTCAAACGGCCCCTTTCAATGCACCCAAACACAAAAGAGAAAAGATACTGCCTTAATTGTGTCCTCCATTAATAAAACATATATGCACGCCATTTGGACAGAACTGTTTGTATGCCTTCCTATTCAAATAAGTGTTTCTCTACGACGCCTTTATCAATTTTCCCCATTCTTCCACCATTTTAAAGGTAAATCTATGATCTATTTAGATATATACATTTCATGTTCTTTAAAAAATGGCTTTCATTTAACTATTGCAGCTTTTTGACTCACTCGGTATGTAAAATGCAAAAACATACAGAAGACAACTAGAGCTTCGAAGCACTCTGAACTCAGCCGCTTTTTCTGCTGACTTGTGCGCATTTGTGTACAACCTAGAAACAAATGCCATTTACACTGTTTTTTGTACATACAAACTTAAAAACGTCGAGTGCATACGTGTTAACCTAAAGAGCGTTTGAGTGTCAGCAAACATCTAAATCCACTTTTGCAATCTTAAAAAACAACTAACGCGTAAGCGCGCATCTCAAAAACACTTCGATAATTGGCAATTATATTGGCATTTCTAGTTGGCAATTATATTGACAATGAGAGTTGGCAAATATATTGGCATTGA
Source organism: Ophiothrix spiculata (assembly GCA_000969725.1). Classification (NCBI taxonomy): domain Eukaryota; kingdom Metazoa; phylum Echinodermata; class Ophiuroidea; order Amphilepidida; family Ophiotrichidae; genus Ophiothrix; species Ophiothrix spiculata. Next base: position 33,149 of record JXSR01S004772.1, read on the forward strand.
TAGTTACAATTATTGCATTGGCAATTTATTCTGCAATTATATTTACATTAGCAGTTACCAATAAGGTGTGTATTTTAGTAGGCAATTAGCTTGGCGCTTTTATTGTAAGTTGGCATTTACAGTTGGCAGTTTCATTGGCATTGATAATTGACAAAATATATTGACATTGGTAGTTGGCAATTCCATTGGCAATGAAAATTGGCAAATATATTGGCATTTGGAATTTGCAATTTTATTGGTATTGAAAATTGGCAGTTATTTGGTAATTTTGTATGCAATTAAACGTATATTGAGTTGGAAAATAGATTGGCATTGGAAGTTGGCAATTATTTGGCATTAAGAATTGGCAATTATATTGGCATTCTTAATTGGTAATTATGTTTGCGATGAATATTGTCCATGTTTTGGGATTCCGAATCGACAATTAAATTGGCATTCATTGTTACTGATAATATACAAAAACAAAAATCGAGCCTTTACAAAGACTAAGAAAAACTGACTTGGATGGCTTGATACTTGTTGAAATTTGATTTCAAGTTATTGTCCACAACCCATTCAGTGAATTTATTCAGATCGTTCTGAATTGAGCTGGGAATACCACCAAAAAGTTGTCAACCAAATGTATAGTCATCTCCACACTTCAAATATTGGCTGCTAGTACTTTGAGCCGCATTATTAATAAGAATTTGGAGTCCGATTAGACCAGTTTTGCATTCTGAAGTACACCACCATTGAAAGACACTAAATCTTACTTTTTTGTTTACCTGCCACATTGTTGACGGTTAAAGAGGATGCTGCAAATCCAATGAACATATGGACCATGGACACCAATTCGATAATCTTACGAATCAGAAGGGCGTTGACTACCAGATCAAACGTCAATAAGAAGTCCTTAAGCACCATACAGTCTACCGGCAGATGACAATATTTCGCCTTTTTCTCTTCGATGGATATGCATGACATTTCCAATCACCCGTACTGTTGATGTTTAACATAAATATTCATGAGTCAGAAAAATATTTTTAAAAACCCTATAAAAATCGAAAATATAGCTCTGAAAAACAAAACATGTTGCATATTTATATATAAATGTTGTGTAAATATAATGCAAGTACATTTTTCGAAATATGTGTGACATTTCATGCAATTTTAATGGCAAATTATTTCACGCGATGAACCCGCAAACTGGACCGGTGATTTTCTCTACAAATATTAATTCAGTGTTAAATATATATTTATGCCGATATGTTTATAACAAAATTAGCTTTTTTCTTCAAGTCCTGTGAAAATCTTGCGCTAAAATGTGCTAAAACAAGATTAATGAAAGGGTTCCTTTTGTTTACCTTTCTGACACATGATAAACAAAATACGATATGTCCCAAACTCTATTATTGCGCATGCGTAACCAATTATTTTCGATATAAAGTATATATCTTTAAATACCCGTCGAATACACGATCAGCCAGTTGGTCCAGTAGTTAGCGCGCCTGACTCTTAATCACAGGACCGTGGGTTCGAACCCCGTTGGATTTGTTTTGAAAATTTAATTTTTTTGCGTAGCGTTTTGGTTTTTCTTCAATTATTCACTGTAACGAATGAAATTCTAGAATTGTTGGCATAATTTGTACCAAAAGAAGCAATAAGGTAACTTTTCAGTCTGGAAAATAAATGTTGAATTCAATACATTCCGTAAGAAATACAAAATATTTCATTGCAGCGAGGCCAGTCAAAACAAACTCTGACATGAGATTCGTGCAAGTTTCTGACGTCAGAGGATGACCCGTCGTGACCAAAGGTAGTACTTATCGAACTTTTGATGCCCAGTTGTCGCAATACAAATTGCAGGAAAGTACGAAGAGCCGACATTAGATACCTTCGTACATCACATCAACGTATATTTTTCCTCTCCTTATATCTTCACTTTACAGGCCTTACAGGCAAAATATATTTTCCAAAAATGTCATCAATCTGAGTTTTTGTATTTTTACTAGAAAAATCAAGCCAACTGACGGCGTTTTATCTTCTTAAACAAGATTTATGTAAGGGTTCAAATTTGGTTGCTTAAAAAGTCTTAAAATCGTTGACTTTTATATAAAATGCCATTGTATCCGATAAAAAGGGTTCAAAGCCAGCATTTTAAGCAGGTCACGTTTAAAAAAACAAAATCTCGCAACCATTTGTTTTCGTTTGGCGAGACTTGGAATACAGAATTCGCATAATGAGCTCATTAACAGGGTCGTTACGATTACATTGATAGTTCTTATGTTGCGCTTTGCTCTGCACCCTAAAACAAAAGAATTAAAAAGTTTAAAATTATACTGCGTCTGACATGGATTGTTTCAACCTACGGATAACCCCCAAAATGTATCAACGTCTGACCCTACATTAAAGCCTTCATACTTGAATAAGCAAACACGTTATCGTGTTCTGTCTACCCATGTTTGACAACTTCATTAACAGCGAATGACCAGTGCAACCCCCCCC